>JANZXR010000006.1:28169075-28199469 GCA_027575705.1 Erythroxylum echinodendron
TAAGTCTCAGAGTCCTTGTGTGTCCTGTGCATGTTCTAAAAGCCATAAGTTGTCTTTTTCTAATACCCATCTTACCAGTAGTCGTCCCCTTCAACTTTTGTTCAGTGATGTTTGGGGTCCAACACCCATTACCTCTGTCGATGGGTTTCATTATTATGTTGTGTTTGTTGATCATTTCTCTAAATATACTTGGTTGTATCCCATTCGCAAGAAATCTGACGTTCTTTCCATTTTTATGCGTTTTAAATCTCTTGTTGAAGCGTTCTTTAACACCAAAATTATCTCTCTGTTTAGTGACAATGATGGAGAATTTGTTGCCCTTAAAACCTTCTTAGCCCAACATGGCATTACCCATTTCACCACTCCTCCTCATACGCCTGAATTAAACGGCACAGCTAAGAGACGTCATCATCACATTGTTGAGACTGGTCGAGCTCTCCTTCACAAATCCACTCTACCTTCAACCTTCTGGCCATATGCCTTTCAAACAGCCGTGTATCTAATTAATCGGCTGCCCACACCAGCTCTCCGAATGACATCTCCTTATGAGGTACTCCACATATCTCCTCCTAACTATCACCACCTGCATTCCTTTGGTTGCCTTTGCTTTCCATGGCTTCGGCCTTATGCAGTCCACAAACTCCAAGCCCAATCTACACCTTGTATCTTTCTTGGCTATTCTCCAGCTCATTATGCGTATCTGTGCCATGATCCTCTCACTAATAAGAACTACATCTCTAGGCATGTCATCTTCCATGAGACCCTATTTCCTTATGGTTCTCTGCGATCCGCCAAATCCTTACCACCTAACCCGTCTCCTACTACATCATCTGAAGTCGTATCTTTCCTTGATCAGAGCATCTCTATGTTGCCGTCCATTTCCAGCCCGCACACGTCTCCACCTTCCCAGTCAAATCCATCTAATCTAGTTCAGTCAACCTCCCTTCCTCACCATCCTGACCCCACTCCATCATCTTCCACTACCCATGCTTCCGTCCCTTGTGCCAATATGGACAGTACAGGTAATATCACTCATTCTCTCCCAGTGGCCGTTGCCTCAGTACCGCCAGTGTCTACCGACTCCTTACCTGTGCCACCATCCCTCACCAACACTCATTCGATACAGACTCGCTCCAAGAATCATATTTACAAACCCAAAAAGCTGTATCAGGTCAGTAAATATCCCTTACCAACTAAATTGAACCATCGTGTATATCACAGGCCATGCAGGACCCATTATCGCGTGCTTCGATGAATACCGAATTTGATGCTCTAATCAACAACCACACTTGGGACCATGTTCCAGCCCCTCAAGGATGTAATATTGTTATCAACAAGTGGTTGTTTCGGATCAAACGCCACCCTGATAGTTCTGTTGCTAGGTATAAATCCTGACTGGTTGCCAAGGGCTTTACGCAAACTCCAGGTTTGGACTTCCATGAAACCTTTGTGCCAGTTCCTAAACCTCAAACCCTTAAGATTATTTTTACAATAGCCATTGCTCATAACTGGTCCATTCTTCAAATGGATGTTAATAATGCTTTCTTACAAGGAGCCTTAACCGAAGCTGTCTATATGAAACAGCCCCCGGGCTTTATACATCCAGATCATCCAACCTACATTTGTAAATTACGCAAGGCCATCTATGGCCTTCGACAGGCACCTCGAGCATGGTACGAGTCGCTGAAACAATTCATCCTCTCCTATGGTTTTCGGAATTGTGTCAGCGATACTTCTCTTTTCATTCACAATTGCAATGGGATTGTTGCATACTTCCTTGTCTATGTGGATGATTTACTCTTAACAGGCAACTCATCTGAGTTTTTGTCCAAATTCACTACAGCTTTGTCCACAAACTTCTCCCTCAAGCAATTGGGTTTCTCGTCTTATTTCTTGGGGCTTGAAATTGTTCCCGCTACTGATGGTCTATTCCTATCTCAACACAAGTACATTCGGGATATTTTGGATCGGTTTGGCTTGTCTGATGCCAAGCCCATATCTACACCACTATGTCTCTCCACCCCTTTATTCCTTGACGATGGTACGACCCCGGATGATATTTCTTACTATAAACAACTGGTTGGTTGTCTTCAGTACTTAGCTCATACCAGACCAGATGTAGTCTTTGCAGTCAACAAGCTTGCTCAATTCATGCATGCTCCTACTGTTACTCATCTTCAGCAAGTTAAACGAGTTTATTGTTATCTCAAAGGGACCATTCATTTTGGGCTACAACTTCGTAAACAGGACACCCTTAATCTTCATCTCTTTAGTGTTTTTGTAGTCCCCCCTCACGGCCTACAGTGATGCTGATTGGGCAGGTAATAGAGATGAAAAAACCTCTACTTCAGCTTATCTCATTTACTTTGGTGGTAATCTAGTCTCTTGGCAATCCAAACGTCAACGTACTATTGCCCGCTCTTCCACCGAAGCTGAATATCGATCTTTGGTAGCAGCAGTGGCTGAACTTCAGTGGCTCCAAAACTTATTATCCAAACTTCATCTGCCTTTCAAAGGCCCCCCTGTTTTAAATTGTGATGATCTTGGTGCGACTTACTTATGTAAGAATCCTATATTTCATACACGAATGAAACATATTGCTCTCGATTGTCATTATGTTCATCAACTTGTTCAAGCTGGCACTTTACATGTCAACCATATCTCCACATATGATCAGCTTGCAGATACTCTTACTAAACATTTGTCATCACGTCACCATGTTGACTTACGCCACAAGATGCATGTTCTTGATGGGACCATGCTCTTGAGGGGCATGTTAAGGGATAAATTCTGTATATGTCATTTTTGCTGTAACGATTCTGTTGGTTTGTAACCACTTACGGTTAACCTATAACAAACCTTGTCATGTATTGATAGCTTAGCTGCTGTACAGAATTCTTTTGTATATATTGCTCCATGACGTGAAGGAATAATATGAGCATTTCTCTTTCACTTCAGTATTCTTATTACTCTTATTAGTAACATGGTGAGCTCTTCAAAAAATCAAAGAACTGATTGGGGTCAAACCTTGTGTAGAGATTTGTCTTAAAATCCTCCCATGATATGATTGACATGTCCTGCTTAAACAGTTGAAACCAAAGTTGAGCATCTCTTTCTACGTGGTAAGATGCCAAAGGAGCTCTCCTTCTACAATGACATAAATTTCAAAGAATTGTTGGCCTCTACATATCCAACTCGTTGGATCATCTCTACCTTCATAACGAGGGAAATCCAACTTCATTATTTTAGGGACAAAGTTACTAATAGCAGCCCCACGACTAGTAGCCCCAGTAGACCTGTTTCGACTGAGTGCAGATAACTGATCAACAAACTCTTTGCTGGTTTGGTTTCCCATTTTATCCACACGTACTGATAATTGATTCAACTTTTTTAGTTATTTGATTCAACATCTCCATTTGAACCAATGACACTGATTCCACTGCTTTGATTCCACTACTTTCTCCACTTGCTCCATCCTCTGATCCATTGTTAGGCTCTAATAACACTTTGGTATCTTTTGGATAATTGAAGGCTTTTCCTTTCCTATGGTGATAGAAGTAGAGAAAATAAAATGAAATTTTAGTTGCTTCAAGGGAACCAAAGAAACCTCCATAGAAAATCAGTTTTCAAATAATAAATCAAGATACCCTTCCTTCCATTCATAGCCTTTAAATAGGTTTCATTACATTGAGAATCATAACTAAAAATTTGGAAAACAGGAATAAACTAATTTGACTTATTCAAAATAATGGCTAAACTTTATCTACTCTTAAAGTTAGAAACAATGAAATAAGAAAGAAAATAAAAAATCTAGACCATTTCAATCTTCCCAATAAGAGCATGTGATAAGGAGCTTCAAGATTTAGCTATGTGAAATGTGCTGTAGGTTGGACTATGTCTTCATACACATCTTCTAGGAAAAATAGAGTTAAAGTTAGCAACATAGCACTCTTAACTTCTTAGATGATGATTAGAAAGTTGTAAATGCCTTTTTCATCAATTTTCTGTGACTATGGTAGTTAATATAAATTCTTTATGGATGAGTTTTTGAAATATATGAACCTTATGATGTTTGTTTTGCATAGAATATGTACCTATGAGGTTTTAGAGTTGAATCATGTCTTTTTTGATGAGCTTTTCCTTTTTATCAATTTCTGATCTGGGTATTTCAAAGTGTGATTCACTTGTATTCCTAACGAATCGAGTTCTAATTATTGGAGTGTTCTAGTTATTGATCTAATATATTCTTTTGATTTTAGGAATTTGAAGGTAGATCATTGACTACATCACAGTTCGATACATTTGGTTATAGCTGCAGAATTATTACGGTGTTATGGTTATTGTCCTAAACAGTTGATTTGATTTTTAGGAATTTGAAGGTAGATCATTTGCTACTTCTTCACAGTTTGACACATTTGCATTTACAGGTGCAGGAGATACTCTCGGATGAGTTGAACTTGTTTCCATATAGTATGTGACAAACTAATGCCTATTGATGATTGCTTATTTCTCTACCAGTACTTTTAATGGAAGATAGTTCATTGAAAATTTTTCCATCTACATGAGGACACAGTTTCTTGATTATTTATGTTTCAATGATTTCGACATTATTAAATCCTTTTTCCTATATTATACACTATGTTTATGAAACGAGATCATAGATGCTTAATTTATATAAAGAATGTCTTCTAATAATTGGCCAGTTTCAATCCTTTTCTAAGCCATAGCCAACTCAAACTTTAAGCAAGATTGATTGTCTGAAATTTGCATCAGGTTGGTCAAAACTACAAAAATGGGAGAAGACTTTAGTGTAAACTATGTTGAACTTGATGTTCCTCAATCCAGTATTCAAGAAACAAAAAAGGTAGATAATAAAGATTTCAAAGTTGAGGTTGAAGTTGAGAATGTGGAGAGGCCAGTTAACAACTACATGGTATAGAATTTGTTGAACTTTTATCTAAACTTATTGAGCGGTTCTACAACATCCATATATTGAAAATGTAATATCTAGTTGTGAAGCCAAGGAAGTGAAAATATGCTAGAAGTGTACAATTTATTGCTTAAAATTTTGATTTCTCAAAATAACTCAGAACAATGTTCTCTACTATTACTCTCTTTGTATTTAACGTGCATTCAGTTCAGGTATACATCAAAATGCTTCCAAATTTCCATTGCGCTGAATTGTTTCATTCTGCTTACTTGTCTAAATGGACAATTTCTGTATATTATAAATAGCTATTGTCTCTCATTTTCTAATGTTGTTCTTAGTTGTCCTTTACAAGCTATTTCCTCTGATACTTATGAGGATGATGTTAACGCTTCTAGTCCGAACAAAGTGAACAATCCAGAAAAAAATTGGAGGTGCAGAAACAACACTAAATCACTTGATAATAGGTGACTTTTTAGTATCAATAGGAAAAGAACTAGGGCTACAGGTTCCCCCTGATGTGCCCTATAGAGTGATTACGCCCAAAACGTCACTTCTGCGTAAGGAAACAACTATCCTCAATGTTGGAGAGGTATATGTCTTCCCAGTAGAAAATAAGTTGTGTTCCTCCTGTAATGTCTATGGTAAAAATTCTTTAAAGCAAGTAATGCTTGTCCACGGTGAGTTTATGGAGAAGAATTCTTGCAAGGATAAAATCATTCATGGTAGAAGCAGATATATACAGCCTTCTCCTATTGATGATAAGCTCGATAAATTTGATGCTGAAAGGACAATGAAAAAGCAAAAGAAAGTCAGATCACCAATTGGACCCTTGGTCAACGCCAAAGGTGGAGTGACAATTCATCATCGGAAGATGAAGCTGATAGACCTCCTATTAAGATCACTTACTCCAGAAGGGTCAAAAAGTTATGAAAGGTGGCAGATTTCGAAGATGACATATGGCAGCAATAATATTAATCATAGTTTGTTTTGCTTTTATTACTAAAAAACGGGATGGTGGTGATGAGGAAGAGGACACGATTTTAGATTGTAACGAGAGAGGGTAATGAGGAAGAGGACACAATTTTAGATTGTAAGGAGAGAAGGGCCCTCTCAAATTGGTTCATATTTGCTTAACTATTCCATCAACCCTTTAAATGAATTTATCTTTTTTCGATTTCTATTCATTGATTAAATATTCATTCGCGAGTAAGGAATTTTTTGTTGAATTTGAATCTTATCAACTTGAAATTAAAGCCTAAACTTGTCTTAATAATTTGAGGCGGTGCCTGACTTGTTATAACCTTTTGCTCAATACATTTATCAGATGTCCCACCCTACTCCTAGTTGAGTTAGGTGTGTCAACAGTCCTACATTGAGCAAGTAAAGAATGTTAAAATAGTTTATAACTACATGGTAATCCTCCCCTTACAAGGTACTTTTTAGGGTAAATGGAATTAAGGAGGATAATATGAGACTTAGTGGTATGGAATGAGAGGTGGATAGGTTGGAGTAGGGGATGGCTTGTGTGATTAAGTTCGTGGAGAGTTTGAAACGAGAGGAAGCCAAAAGGAAGGAGATTGTCAATGAAGGGGTGTCAGTTATGGGGGTGGAAGAAACTCCTCGAAAAGAGTTACGAGTGGGAGTGAATGTGCATAGAAATGTAGAAGAGATTAGGATAGTTGGGAGTTCCGCATCTTCAGAGAAAATAAATGGAGTTGAAAATTTTTGGAGAGGTGGTTGGTGTTTATAATTACCTATTTATGAAGATGAAAATCCAGAAGGATGGATCTTCCAAGCAAAGCAATAGTTTGAAATGAATCATTTGAGCACCGGGGAGAAGCTAATGGTTACAACTTTATGTTTTAAAGAAGATGCTTTAGCCTAGTATCAATAGTCAAAAGTCTAACAACTGTTTCGAAATTCGGCTGATCTTAAACAACAGCTTCTTCATCGTTTTAGGTCAACACAAAGAGAAAATTTGTATGAACAATTCCTTGATATCAAGCAAGAAGGCTCATTGGCGGAATATTGGCAAAAGTTTGAGGTTCTATTGGCAGCTTTGTCAAAGTTGTCTATGGAAGTGTTAGAGACTTTTGTTAAGGTCCTAAAACCATAAATTTGGGTTAAGCTTAAAGTGCTTAACCAAATTGGGCTAAGACAAGTTATGTTAACAACCCAACGCTTGGAAGACAAAAACCTTGCTCTAAAGGCCATGAGAGGAAGTTCAATTAGAGCTTGGGCTAAGCCTAACAACTTGGTGGATTCAAAAGGAGGTTTGGACCGAGTACGCTTCAAAAAACAATGAGACCACCCGAAAAGAAAGAAGAAAACATAGAAACAAGGGGAATCAGATATGGGACCTGATTTATCTCTCCAACCTGCAATGCTATGAAGACAACCAAAGAGAAGCTTAAACGTCAATTAAGATTGATGGAGGCTAAGATCCAGACACGACGAACCAAAGGATTTGCTTTTATTGTAATGAAAAGTTTGGACCCAGGCATATCTATCGAAGGGAATTACAAATCCTTCTAATCTATGATGAAGACAAGGATTCCCTTGTGGAGCATGTGGGCGAGGAGGACGAAGTGATGATCGGGCTTGAAGAAAGAGATATTGTAAAGATAAGAGCCACTTAAACTATTGAGCTCTCATTGAATTTGGTTTTCGGAATTACAACTCCTAGAATGATTAGAATGATGGGGAAGGTTAAAGGTAAAAACGTGACTGTAATAATTAATAGTGGGGTAAATTTTCATCTTGGTAGAGTTGGTGTCTGAACTAAACTTACCTCTAGAGACCACTTATAATTTTGGGGTATTGATGGGGAATGGGGTTTTGGTGAAGGGCAAGGGGGTATGTCGAAGGCTTCGAGTACAGATATAGAATTTGGAAGTAGTAGAAGATTTATTGCCAATTCCTTTGGGCAATGTGGACATGATTTTGGTGGTCACATGGTCAGGAACTCTTGGTTAGACAACAGTGGAATGATCCAAGCACTTGGTGAGATTCAAAAAGGGAGAAGCTTCGGTGACTTTAAAAAGGAACCATGCCCTCAACAAAACTGGGGTATCCCTGACAGCATTTACAAAGAAGATTCAGAGAGAAGGATGTGGGGTGATGATAGAATTTCGTCAGATGCTCACCAAGAAGGTAATAACACCAGAACCAGTGGCAACAAAAAGATAGGTTGCATCTCTTAAATGTAGATTTCTAAAGGTATTCACTAAGAGGATTGGGATACCTCTAGAAAGAGCAATTGAGCTTGCTATTCAATTAGAGCCAAGGGTTGCATCAATTAATGTGAGGCCTTATAAATACCCACACTTCTAAAAAAATGAAATAAAGAGGTTGGTGCGAGAAAGGTGTTCAATGTGAATTATCTAACCTTCCACTAGTCCTTTCTCCAGTTTGGTATTACTCGTTAAGAAAAAGAATGATAGTTGGAGGTTTTGTTGGACTATCGTGCTCTAAATAGAGTAACAGTTCCTGATCGATTTCCAATTCCTATTATTGATGAACTTTTGGATGACTTCATGGAGCAACCACCTTCTAAAAGTTAGATCTTAAGTTTGGGTACTCAAAATTATAGTGAAAGTGGTTGACATTCCCAAGAAGGGTTTCTGCACTAGTAAAGGGCACCGCAAATTTCTTATAATGCCCTTCAGTTTGTCGAATGTACAAACCAATTTTCAATCATTGATAAATATGCTATTTCAACCTTATCTTTGAAAGTTTGTTTTAGTATTTTAAAGAGAAGCATGAACAACACCTAGAAGTAGTATTTTCAGCTTGGCTAAAAAAATTTTATACTTGAATGCCAAAAAGTGTGTTTTCAATCAAAGGAACATTGAGTATTTGGGCCACTAGATTTCTTCCAACGAAGTGGAAATGGATAAAGAAAAGGTGCGAGCTATGATTGATTGGCCACCTTTAAAAACTTTGAGGGAATTGTGAGGATTCCTTGGTTTGATAGGTTATTACTAGCATTTTGTGGTTGGTTATGGCACTATAGCTTTACCCTTTACACAACAACTTAAGAAGGATGCCTTCTATTAGGATGAAACAACTGAAGAAGCATTCCAACAACTTAAAAAGGCTATGGCTACAGTATCGGTATTTATGTTGCCTAACTTCAGCCAACCTTTGTTTTGGAGACTAATGCATCAAGTTTTGGAGTTGGAGATGTTCTTGTGCAGCAAGGAAGGCCAATATCATATTTTAGTCAAGTTTATTATAATAGATTAAAACCAATTTATGAGAGAGAGTTAATGGTGGTTGTTCTCATTGTGCAAAAATGGAGATATTATTTGTTAGAAAGACAATTCACTATCTTCATTGACCAAAAGAGTCTTAAGTTCCTCTTGTAGTAGTGGGTAGTACCTCAAGACCATCAAAAGTGGGTATCTAAGTTAATTGGGTATGATTTTGACATCCAATTCAAGCCTAGGAAAGACAGCAGAGCAGGAGATACTTTATCACGCATGCAGATAGCAGTTCAACAATCCTTCACAACCCTATCCTTAACTAGAGTGGCAGAAGAGCAACAATTCAGATTTGAAACATATAATGATTAGAAGCTAGCTCAAAACAAAACAGAGTTAGAAATTGGTTCTAATGCATGGCCTAACTATGCATTAACTTAGGGGTTGCTGCTATATAAAGGAAGGCGAGTGATTTCCAAGATATCCTCTCTCATTCCACACCTCTTATTTGGGTACCATAATGGAGTTGTGGGAGGGAATTCTGAATTTTTGTGCACTTACAAGCGCTTGAAGGGAGAATTTTGTTAGGAAGGAATGAAGGAGATGGTCAAGAGGTATGCACCTGAATGTTTGATTTTCCAACAAAATAAGTATCAAAAGGCATCGCCAGCGAGATTATTGCAACCCCTACTAGTTCCTTAACAGATTGAGGAGGATCTATCACTCAATTTTATCGAAGGCTTACTTAAATTAGAGGGCTATACAATAAATTTGTTTGAAGTTGGTCGATTGAGCAAATATGCACATTTCCTTCTTTCGAAGCACCCATATAACGCCAAGACAATGGCTGGGTTATTCACTAAAGAAGTGGTTAAGTTATATGAGGTTTCCAGTAAATTGGTTTCAAACCATGACAAAGTTTTTCTAAGTCATTTTTGGGAAGAAGTATTCAAGTTGCAGGGAACATGCCTACATCGCAACACAGCCTACCACTGTAACATCCCGTTCTCATACTAAAGGTTAGAACCCTAAAATACGGTACATGTGAGATCAATGCGAGATTAAGAAAAATACATCTCATGCTCATGCATATTGTTAGCATACACACATGTGAATTTGAATTTTTGCACACATGAAAATGTTTGTACATGCATTCATTGACGAATTCAGGGTATAATTGATTATAAATGTGATTATATGAGAATTGTGAATTAATTGTATTGAAAATTGATGTGGAGAATATATGTATTGATTTAGAATTTTTGGAGAGTTTATTTGTTGATTTAAAATTTTTTAGGAAAAATTTAAGAATTTTTCTAGAATTAAGGGTATTTTTGGACTAGGAAAAATGTCAAGTGGCAGAACAATTGATGAATGGTAGTAGAAATAAATGTCAAAGTATATTGGAAATTTTTATAAATGACTTTGGGATGTAATGACTAATGTCATTGAAATTTGGAGACAATTAGAGTAGAAATTGGAGTTAAATAGACTAGTTATCAATAATAGTCCAAGTAGGACCATGGGAAGGTGACAAGTGGCAGTAACAAGTGTCACTACCACTCACCACACAAGCCCACACGAAATGCAAATGAAAGACAAACTTTTCACTTATTAATTCATATCTTCTTCTTCGTGACTTTCCACTTCTTCTCTTTTCTTCACAATTTTTGCTTCTCCAACCTTCATACACATTGAACCTAATCCTCTCATCTTTCACTTGCTACTTTCATCTTGCTCTCTCTTTCATTCTCACAAAAGACCCAACCCTAACACCTTGAAGGATGATGATATACGTGGGTTATGTGGAGAGCTAAGGCTAAGAGAAATCTTGAGGATTTTGAAGCTAAATCAAGTAAGTAGCTTGTTAATCTTCATAGGTATTGTTAAATGAAGCTTTTATGATGATAGTTAGAGGTTAAATAGCATAAAATGGTGTTTTATGTATGATGAACGTGGGTGACGAATAGTTGATGTAAATGTCTTGCTTTTGTATATGTGTATAATGATTAATGACCCATAAATTGTTATAGAGATGATTTTGAGGTAGAATGATCATTAAAATGGTATTGGATGAGTGCAGAAAATTGATGATGATGGGTATATGTATATGTTCTATTTTTGGGTTAATGATCAAATATAGATCATGAATTAGTTTGTGAATGATATTGAGTTTAAATGGAGTTAAGAATGAAGAGTGATGAAGTAGGAAAAGTAATCTTTGTACAAGTGGTGTTAGGCGTAAAATCTGGAAAATTGGAAGATGAGTGCTAGAAAATGTAGCAGTAATATGTTCACTAATTATACTTCTGTGTTTTAGCCATAACTAGCTCTGTAGTTATCCAAATGAGATGATTCCTAATTTGGATTAAACTAGAGACATAAGGCTACATTTTTCATGAAGACATTGAATTTAAATTCTGTCCTTAAGAGTCTCGAAATTTAACATGAAAATGAGAATTGGGTGCAGAAAATTAAGGATGAAAGTTTAAGTATGAATGTTTGTTTTGTTGGTTGTGATCAATAATCTTGCATTATGTGTTTTGTGGATCTTTTGAATTGGAATGGAGGTGACAATGAAGAGAAATTGAAGTAGGAATGATAGGAAATGTATAGGATGTGTTAGAGGATTGAAGGAGTTGGAAATCTAGAATTTTCTAATAATTGTCCATTTGGAGGAACATACGAGTCCGCTAGGTGACCTCCTCGAGAATTTCAGTGTTCCAGCTCTGTTCATGTCCGTTTGAAGAGACATGCATGTCCGCTTAGCGGACATTCTCAAGACAACTACAGTAACTTATGATTTTGACCCTTTTAATGGCAAACTCTCACTTCGGGGTCTTCACGGAAGTTGTAGAACTCGAAGTTCTCTTACCTAAATGATCTTAATCTGACATTCTTAATGAAAGTTATTCTTATTGTCCCAAATCATGTACATAGATAAGTTATTGACTTATCAATGTTTTCCTATGATGTAGTTAGGCTTGAATGGGATCTTGAATGAGCCTAGTAGATGGTGAATGAAGCGATTAAGGTAAGGAAAGTGTATTAGGTATTAAAGGATGAATGAAAGATTATGTTAATTGATTTTGAGACACGTATTAAGGAAATGTACCCGGGATTATCATTGAACATGCATTGTACATAATCCATATATATAAATATATGCATAAATGAGTACTTATATAATTGTGCAATGTTGTGATGTATGTAAATCTGTGTTATATGATATAGAGGAGCAAATAGATCGTGTGCATCCAGACATTGCCAGAATATCGAGGTAATAAGCTATCTGGAGCAAACTATGAGTAACCTAGACAGTTTCACTCAATTGATTGTTTGTTTTAAATTTTGTTTTAAATTATCTTATGAATGTACGTTGACTGTGTTGATTCTGAACGTTAAAGGTTCAATGATTTTGATGTATAGATAAGATATTGAAGTGCTGCTTGTATGTGAAAATGAGGAAATAAATGTGTTTTCTCAACTTAAACGTTGAATGCCGGACCAAGATCTGATGACATGTGAAAGTGAATATGTACAGTGAAATAAAGTGACTGATTGAGCATATATGTCTGATGCATTTCATTACATGAGTGCATAATAATGTAAAGGTTGTTGTGACCGTAGTAGCCATCGAAAAAGAGCTTAAAGCTTAGAAAGTGATTAAGAGCTAAAGGTTCACTATGTAAAATGATCCCTGTATTCCCAACAGATAAGGGACAGTTATTAATGAGCCCGGTATCCATAATAGATACAGACAGTTATAGGCACTCGATCACAATAATAACAATTGAAAGTGAGTCTCATGAGCATTGCATATGCATTTGATATATATATGTTTAAATGATGGAAATGCACTGTTTAAATGATTCAAATGTGAAATGTGGAATGTGAAATAAATGAATAAGGTGTTAATTGATGCTACATGATGAATTACTGTAGTGATGAGAGTTATGTGATGCTTTATGCAAAATGCAAAGATGTGAATTACATGTTATGTGCATTTATGTGATGCATGAATTGAGTGAACCAACGATGATGGTTACCTTATCTGAGTTCACAAAACTCACCCAAAATTTACAATATTTTTCAGGCTCGGAAGAGTTACCCCGTTAGGCCAACAGGAGTACAGACAATGGATTCAAGTAAGAGATAAAGGCCGGGATCAGTTTGCGTCTGTATTTTTATTTTTCTTATTTTTGTATCAATTTATGTATTCCGCAATTTCTATACAATTTTCTGTATGTAATAACTTCTGAAATTGGAGATCTTTTGAATGAGAGTGATCAAAGTGTAATAATAATTGTGATTTCGATGTTTATGAAATAAAAGTATGGGCCTGAATTTGATTATTGATTTCCGCACATGTGAGTGAGTTTTTTTGAAAAACTTGTATTGTATTTCGAGTGTTTGACTGATTGATTATTCTAGCATGCCACCCTCGTGGGGTAAACACTCGAATATCACTGAGAATGTCGAGTACGTGTCTTGCAAGAGTGGGATGCTACAACCACCCTCCAACTGATGGGTAGACTAAAGTGGTAAATAGGTGTGTTAAAACTTACTTACATTGCTTTGCCAATGAGAATCCCCATAAATGGAGTCAGATGGTTAGCTTAGGCTAAGTATTGGTACAACATGACTTATCACAAGTCTATAAAGATGATGCCATTCTGTGTGGTGTATAGGAGAGATCCATCTCCATTAATAAGATTTAGGAGTCAATAAACAAGGGTGGATGATTTGGAGAGACACTTGTAGCAAAGGGATGTCATCTTAGATTAATTAAAACACTAATTGGC
This sequence comes from Erythroxylum echinodendron, assembly GCA_027575705.1. Taxonomy (NCBI): domain Eukaryota; kingdom Viridiplantae; phylum Streptophyta; class Magnoliopsida; order Malpighiales; family Erythroxylaceae; genus Erythroxylum; species Erythroxylum echinodendron. Next base: position 28,183,016 of record JANZXR010000006.1, read on the forward strand.
ACGAGCTCAAGCAAGAATGAAGAGTGAGGCTAATAAGCATAAACACAATTTGTAGTTTTCAGTTGATGTGCATGTATTCTTAAAGCTTCGTCCTTATCGAATGCATTCTTTGTCCAAGAAGTTGAATGAAAACTTATCCCTAAAATTTTTTGGGCCATTTCACTTCATGAAGAAGGTTAGGCAAGTAGCGTATAGGCGTAGATCTACCTTCTCATTCAACTATACACCTAGTTTTTCATGACTCCTAACTTAAGAAAGCCTTAGGTATAAGCCAACACCTACAGCCACTACCCCCTCGTCTAAGTCCAGAGCTAGAATGGCTAGTTGAGCCTAAACAGGTACTGCAATCAAGAAATTATCGTGGCTGACAAGAAATGTTAATCAAGTGGAACTGTCGGAATTTGAGGCCACTTGGGAACTCAGCAATGTGATGTTCCTTCTTTCCACCATAGGCACAAGGTGTAATTCGATAGGGGGATTGATAGACGTCCTATTAAGATTACGTACTCTAGAGGAGCTAAAAAGCTTTGACAAGTGGCAGAATTCAAAGATGACAAATGGCAGCAATGGAATAATGTTAGCTATAGTTTGTTAGTAAAAAAGGGATTGATGGTAATGAGGAAGGGGACACGATTTTGCATTGCAAGGAGAGAGGGGCCCTCTTGAATTAGTTTCCATTTATTTTAGTCACTGTTTCATCAACTACTTGAATGAATTTATCTTTTGTTGATTTCATTTCATTGAGTAAATATTCATTGGTGAGTTGGGAATTATTTGTTGAATTTGAAACTTATCAAAAACGAGTAAGAAAGGATATAGGTACTATAGATCCAATAACACTAACACACATAGTGATTCTTCCACTGAGCATTGAGAGCGCTACCATTCATGGTCAAAGTTACAGAAGCAGTGATCTCAAGAAAAGAGGCGGGACTAGAAAACACAAAAAGTATTCTTATTAATGCTTATGAGAAAGAATGTGCATAAGCCAAGAAGCAAAAGGTGATTCAACGTAGGGTTCTTTCCATATATATCCAATCCATACCCACTATTGTTGAGTCCTTATGTGCCTCGTTGGGCCTTTAATGACAATCAACACAATGTTTGAGTTATAGAAGTGAAGAGAAAAGAATACCAATTTACTTCCAATAGGTTTATTAATTTGAAAATTATTGTAGTACATGCTTAGATGTTGAAGCAGGAATTTCCCTTCTTTGCTGTTTAGTGGGTTGAATTTCCCCTGCACCTATTTTTCCTTTTCATTGTTGCGTTATCTAGAACCTTCCGTAATATATACTTTTAGTTCCTTTAATAGCTAATCTTTCATATGCAATTTACGTGCCCTCGTCTTAGTTAGCATTACTGAAAAACTAATACATTATTGAACTCTACCCACTTAATGGCTTTGCCTGCAAATCAATATCTGAAAACATGTTAATTCTTATGAAAGAGAATGACTACTCAAACTATTCAAGTAAAGTGACATTTCTAATTTTTAATTAGTTAAAATTATGCTTTAGCAAATTTTTTTAAATAAGAACCTATGAATTCAAACAGCACAATATGTGTGAAAATAATAGTAATTGTTAACAATTAGTTTTAGAAATATCATATTTAAAAGGATTTAATCTTTTAAAAATTTTAATTGTGATAAATGTTTTGAAGTTTTTAATTTAATGATTAATCTTTTAAAATTAAATAAATAAGTTTAAAAAGTTATTTTTACTAATATGAGTAATAAATGAACATCAACAAATAATGTAGCAAACACCGCGTTAACAAAGACACCACTCACATAAATTTTAAAATATTAATCACTAAATTACAAAATTCTAAAAAATTAATCATTATTTAATTTATTATTCCTTAGTTTTATGGTGTAGTTTGTCCGAGTCTAATATTCAAGGTAACCTAAGAGTTCGCTTCAAGCAAAGTGCTCCTTAGCCAAATTCTAACTTATCAAATTACACTCAGCGAGTCCATTAGCGCGTGTGGTCAATCGTGAAAACGTGATGGTGCGAAACGAGGATATGAATGACTTCATACCCAAAACGAGCATTAACGACCCCATCAAAATCGAATGTTAACGTGTCTGTCATATGTAGTCGCCCATAGTCAGTTTGTCCTTAACCGCCATTAAATGAGGCATGATGTAACACGACTTTAACTAGTTCACTTCAATTTATTTTAAGGTATTTACCAGATCCTTTGGTCATCTTATTCTTTTATTTATTCTAATTATGAGACTTATTTTAATTTTTAACATTCTCTCTGTTTTGCTCATTTTTTAAGCTGTGAAAGCACAATTCTACTAATTAAATTTCATATTTAACAAACTTTTAATTTATTTATAAACTCTTATCATTTTTTGTGAGTACAATTTATTCGATTAATTTATTTAATATTTAATAACACGATTTTAATCTAATTTATTGTACCAAATAATTTCAGTTTTTGGCTTTATAGGTCATTTTTATTTTTTGAATATTGAATTTCACAAATTACTTCAAAAGGTTATTCACAAATTTGCTTAAATTAAATTCATATTTAGGTGTTTCATCTATGAAAAAGGATTTTATACATAATTTAAAAGCTTTAAGACATTTAGCTATAAATTATTTTTTTATATAAACAAGTCTTGATATCTGTTGCTCGCAAACATGATAAATTGACACACTTATCATAAGCTAATTGCCAAAACGTGAAAGACTATGTAAATGTTGGTTCCTCTTTGTAATGCTAGTATTTTATCACTGGTCTGGGGTTGGATTAAATGGACTGAACATGCGAGTATATTTCTTTTTTTAATAAGATTACAATAGCCTGTCTTCATTATTATACATTATGGTCCTTACCAGCGATTGATTTGTGATGAACTGTAAAATAAGACGTATTATACTTCTTCATCTTCAATTCCTATTTGGTCATTGTCAATTGAGTTTGGCTGTTCTCAATTTACATAACAAACAATGTGTTTGTTCGGCTGCCAAAAGGTCAACATTTTTGTGCCCATTTAATAATTCTGACTGATATCTGTCTGCATCAGTCGATTGTGGCTTTGGCTCCTGCTCGACGGGACATGATCCTCTGGTCCTGGTACTCTGACCCTAACCTGTACCAGTGTATCTCAGCCATCCATTAAGGTGGGTCCCACTTAAATAGATGGCTGAGATCCACTGGCACAGATTAGGGCCAGAGTACCAGGGCCAGGAGATCTGAGGGCCTGCTGGACTCCTCTTGCTGTTGTTATCTCTACACATTTCATTTGTCCAGCGCGGGATTTAATGAACTCAATATGTGTGGATGGATCTAATTCATTTTATTAATATTTCAGAATGCCGAAACTTATTGGAATGGTTCTAATGCATTGCGTCCCTAGGCGGCTTTTAATTTTTGTCGGTGCATCAGATTTAGTTTTGATAATAATGATTGTATGTCCACTCCTCAATAGTGCAAAAAGCCACCATTATGGGGTGGGCTGTTAAAAGTATCCCTTGATGTATGGCTTGAACGGGTAAAAAGTTGTTCTTCTCCTTGCATTTTAAGGATAAGATTTACCTATTCTTACCCTGTTTCATACCTTCTCATCCATGCATTCAAATGTTGTCCTGAGTCAACTACTCAACTTGTAGCTTTAGGCGTTTTAGCAATTAAAAGGGAAAAGTCGCAGTTAGGGTGGAGTGCCGATTACACAAATATTGTATTGAATACTTGGTCAAATAGGCACCTAAAGGACCTTCAAAATCATTCAGCCTGCTAATTATACATCAATTTCCACTCCACTCAACTGTCCTATTCGACAACACTGCATATGGCAATAATATACTGAACATTGCCTTTTGGGCAAATTGTTATTTTTTTAATATGGATACTACACATTAAAGGGGAGTCTTACTTTGAACTTTTCTTCTATTATTAAATTGAACTCAAACATCATACATCAAAGTTTGACCTTTGAGTTGAGGGGATGCACTACATTTTTGTTCTAAGGTCTTAGTAATCGAGAACAAACTCCCGCTGACTGAATAATATACGTCGACATTTTTTATATTTAGATAACAGATGATTACACATAAACAAAAAGAAAAGAAAACGAATGAATGTGTCAAGTAGAGTTTCAGTATTTGGGAATGCAGGTACATACTACAATATAATCATTTATATTTACGATCTCAATGATTAAACTTTCATTTTATTATTTCACAACCAATCCATATATATATATATATATGTATATATATATATATATATAACTTATGTGTTTTTCTATCTGTTGTCTTTTTGTTTATTTAATTTTATCACTAGTTAGCTACCACTAGAGTCCCTGTTGCAATTTAAAATTTGTCATGCATCCTGCTTATGATGGTTTTTGTAATTTTATTTAGATCTCAAGTCAAGTCTTAGCTTGTTGAATTGCTTCATGTTATTGAATTTCTTCATCTTGTAGAGCAATGAAAAAGGGTGAAATAAGCTCCCCAAACCTGCCAGATTGTTAATTATAAATTTAGTCCTTAAACATTTTGTAAGTTGCAATTTAACATACGACGAGGCATTCAATTAAGTCCGAGGTATTCAATTAAGTCCTCACTAAGATTTACTAAGTAAGGTTAAGTAAAAACTTTGTTTTGATGATTTGTAAACCTTAATTGTGTTTGGAATCCTGAATAGGAATTAAAATGAAATAAAAAAGAGGATAAGGGCAAATACTAATATACAAGATTCCTTGTTTTATAAAAATATCAATAATATGCAACCTTCTCTTTGTATTTTATAAAGATTATTTTTTGAAATAAAAAGCAAATGAGGTCTAAAAAATGAAAACCTAAAGAGAAAAAGAACTGTCTTTTAAATATTGCAGAGATGCTGGTGTATTTAACTCATAAAGCTTTAAAGTTTACACAGAATACAGTCTAGGAACAGAAAAGAGAGAATTGATAAAGGCAACAAGTTGCTAAAGCTAGTTGACGGAAATAGAAGATAAAATAATAAATCCAAACCCAACCTAATATAGAAAAAGTACAATTGTGGATCATTTATTAGTTATCATTGTAGGTATTTTACACCCCATAAGAATAAAGGCATTATAATAGGGATCCAACAATACATTAGTAACTTTTCTATGAAAAAGATTTTTGTATTATATAATAATAATAATAATAATAATAATAATAATAATAATAATAATAATAATAATAATAATAATAATAATAATAATATAATAATAATAATAATAATAATAATAATAATAATAATAATAATAATAATAATAATAAAATTATAAATTTTATTATTTTTATTAATTATATATGATAAATGTCTTTTATAGTTTGTTATTCCAATTATCCTTGATTACGTAGAATATTAAAAATATAATGTAAACACAAATTAACGAGAAAAATTCCAAGTGTATCTCTCTCTCACCAGTTGTCATTATGCGTCTACAAAAGATCAAGTAGATTTTTTAAAAAGATGATTTTTGACCATTTAATCCATCAAAGCTACAATGATTGGGTAGACTCATGCGTAAATTGTTATTGGGAGTGAAGAAAAAGAAGTGTTCGTCTCCTTTTATATCCAACAGCTCTTAATGGTAGGTACATAGGCAGGCAAAATGTCATTTGCTTTGCATACTTAATTTGACAAATCTTTTTATATGAATAAATTTTTTTCTAAATATATTTAAAACATCATAAATAATAATATAGTGCAATGAGCTTTCGAATGATGTCTCTGGAATTTACCGTTGCTAAAACTGCACACCGATATTTTGAGACATTGAAACATTAAAACATAACGACTTTGGTTGGTTACGGATACGTATATGCTTTTGCGTACTTTTTATTGCATGAATCACGACATAGACCTATTTTGCAGCTTTAGCTGACAACTAATGCGTTACCCAGCTAACCATGATTGCCAATCGTGGAATGTAAAGCTCCCCACTTCCTCTCGTTCATTCTTCTTTAACTCTAGCTTCTCTTTTGACCTTCTAGAATTCTTGCTCCCCACTCCAACAGTCCAACTTAACCTTAATTTACATGCTTTCATGTTATTTAGGTGTCCCAACATTTGTGTATGTATTTTACCGTTTTGGCAGCTGACAGCCAACTTGGAACTGTTACAAATTGGCTTGTTTTCACAGAATTTGCAAGTTTATGTATATATGTTTTTTTATCTTTAATGTTTTTAGTTGTCTACTGAAGTTGTTGAGTTGGGTACCATTAGATGTAGATGGGGAGCCCAAATCCATGTTGCCTTCCTAGTTCCTTCTTCTATCTACAAGTCAAAGTAAGACTTGGCTGCCTGGTCTTCACCTTTCTTGCCAAACCAAAACGTTGAGCTACAATTTCACGATGACAAAAACGCCTTCTTTACCTTTTCTTCTGTTTCGTACAGGATCTAGTCAGTGCTGAACTTTTCCACTACATATACTGTGGTTTTAGATTGAATCTCTTTCTGTTTCTTGGTTCTTGCTATTTTACTCTCTTCTTATTCTCCATCCCTTATACTTTCAATATTAGCATTACTCGTTTCTGTTGAATCTAGACTCTCTTCGCTTTCCATCTTGCTTTTAAATATAGATGCTTCTCACTTTAACTTTCTCTTGTGTAGTTTTTTTTAGTTTTCCAAATTTTCTGGCCTAATTTCTTTGCGGGTCAACTTCTGGACGTGGTGTTATCTGGGATTTGATTCATTCCAGCTCCTTCTCTCGGAACCGGTGTTTCAATTTACTGTGAATTGAAACCTCTTGGACCTGCTGTGTTTCAGACAAATTACCGCCTTTAAGAAGCAAATCTGTCTTAAGTTTGAAGATTGTCACTGTCTGACAAAGTTGAAGATAGAAAGCTGACACTTGCACAAGAAATGCCCGGTGGCAGAAGAAAGAATCAACATTTTAGCAGAATCCATGCCTTTACATGTGGAAAATCATCTTTCAGAGGTGAGCATTCACTGATTGGAGGGCCTGGCTTCTCGAGGGTAGTGTATTGCAATGAACCAGAAAGCTTTGAAGCTGGTGTGCTTAATTATGGGAGCAACTACGTTAGGACTACAAAGTACACGCTTGCAACATTTGTCCCCAAGTCACTGTTTGAACAGTTCAGGAGAGTCGCTAATATTTATTTCCTCGTTTGTGGAATATTGGCCTTCACTCCGTTGTCTCCTTACTCAGCGGTCAGTAACGTTGTTCCTCTTATTGTTGTTATCGGTGCTACCATGGCAAAAGAGGCGCTTGAAGATTGGAGAAGAAAAAAGCAGGTGAGCTTCCGTGTTTTCACTTCCTGGATATCTGCAAGATTCTATCTTTTATGCTCAGCCCATTAATAAAGTAGGAGACCATTATACGTCATAGGATGTTTCAGCATAATCAATTCTAACTTCGTTCCTGAAATCGGAGTTCTTCAACTGATACAGGACCAAATCCTGTCTTTTTTTCTCTTTTCTTGAGGATTTTCCAGCAAAAGGATTTGAAATTGGTTGCTTAAAAGAGAAAAGGGTAATTGTTTTCCTTTTATTTAGATGCTTTAACTGTTTACCATGAGGCAGGACTTTTAAATTAGCATACTTTTTTTTTTTTTTTTGTTTTCCAATTTCTCTCATTTTCGTCTTCTACAATGCAAACTTTGTGGACTGCCCAATTCCTCACCTAGGGATTACCATGTGGACCGGAGCTTCATCTCTTTTGTTTCCAAACCTAACGAAATTTCTACATTTTTAAAAAAGAAATTAAAGTAAAGCGCCAAACTTTTAATTCGACTTGTATGTGAAAAATGTGGTCAGGATATTGAAATGAACAATCGCAAGGTAAAAGTTCACTCCGGTGATGGCGTATTTGATCATACTAGATGGATGGACTTGAAAGTAGGAGACATAGTGAAGGTGGAAAAGGATGAGTTCTTTCCTGCTGATCTGATCTTACTTTCATCAAGTTATGATGAAGCAATTTGCTATGTTGAAACTACAAATCTTGATGGGGAAACAAATTTGAAACTGAAGCAAGCACTGGATGCGACCTCAAATCTGCATGAGGACTCCAGCTTTCGGAATTTTAAAGCTATTGTTAGATGTGAAGATCCAAATGCAAATTTGTATTCCTTTGTTGGTAGTTTGGAGCTAGGAGATCAACAATACCCTCTTACACCTCAACAGCTTCTGCTTAGGGACTCAAAACTACGGAACACAGATCACATTTATGGAGTTGTTATCTTCACAGGTCACGACACGAAGGTTATTCAAAATTCAACTGCTCCACCTTCCAAAAGAAGCAAAATTGAAAGGAGAATGGACAAGATTGTCTACTTCCTTTTCTTCGTTTTGGTCTTAATGTCTTTTGTTGGATCTATTTTCTTTGGGATTGCAACGAGGGAAGATCTCGAGAATGGAAAGATGAAAAGATGGTATCTTAGACCGGATGAGACTACAATTTACTATGACCCAAAAAGAGCTCCAGTTGCAGCAATCTTGCATTTTCTGACCGCTCTTATGTTGTACAGTTATTTAATTCCCATCTCTTTATATGTATCAATAGAAATTGTCAAGGTTCTTCAGAGCATATTCATTAATCAAGACCTGAATATGTACCATGAGGAAACTGATAAGCCAGCACGAGCTCGTACTTCAAATTTGAATGAAGAACTTGGCCAAGTTGACACTATCCTATCTGATAAAACAGGAACTCTGACTTGCAATTCAATGGAATTTATCAAGTTCTCTGTGGCTGGGACTTCATATGGCCGAGGAGTTACAGAGGTCGAAAGGGCTATGGCTCGGAAAAAGGGATCTCCTTTACCAGTTAATATCAGTGAGGGGGAGGCTCATGTTGAGGCAATGGCTGAGGAAAAACCTTTGATAAAAGGCTTCAATTTTGTGGATGAGAGGATTACTAATGGTCATTGGACAAATGAGCCTCGTGCTGATGTAATCCAACAATTTTTCAGAGTGCTAGCCGTCTGCCACACTGCAATACCAGACATTGATGAAGAAACTGGAAGAATGTCTTATGAAGCTGAATCGCCAGATGAGGCAGCATTTGTGATTGCTGCAAGGGAACTTGGATTTGAATTTTATGATAGGACTCAAACAAGCATCAGCTTGCGAGAGTTGGATCCAACCTCTGGAACGAAAGTCGATCGGTCAGTTTATTGTCCTTTGATATCTCTACATCTAATTCTCATTGAAAAATTTTATTCCCGGGTACAAAGATTTTATTTGAAGTACACATATAGATATGGAAAAGATTGTAAAGGACTCAGAGTCAATTATTCAGTCAATCTTTCTGGTTCTGGATGAGGTCTTTAACTGTTTCAGTTCATTTAATAGTTATAAGCTATTACTATCAAGATGTTGTTCTCTGATCTAAAGTCACAGAGCTTGAATTTTCGGTTCCTGCAGATATTATGAACTTTTGAATGTCATCGAGTTTAGCAGCTCTAGAAAGCGGATGTCTGTGGTTGTAAGAGATGAAGAAGGAAAGCTGCTTTTGTTTTGTAAAGGTGCTGATAGGTAAGTAATTGACCTAATGCTTTGTCCCCATAGTAATAATTGGTAGGAACTTGGTACCTTGTTGTCTTGCCTTGAGCATAAATAGCTATTAGTTTAACACTATTTGAATTGTATATCACGGTATTATCAATTATTTTTAATGCTTTTCTTTGTAAGGCTGGTAACTTCTGATGTTTGGAATTTTTGTGGATGACAAGTATTTGATTATAAAGGTCAAAAAGACACCAGATCCACTTTTAATCACAAAATGCATGTAACTCATGACATAATTCTCTTATGTACAATCATACCTGGATTTGCCTATTTGAACATATGTTCGCAATTAATTCTTGCTTTGACGAACAGCGTTATGTTTAAACGACTTGCAAAGAATGGAACAGAGTTCGAAGAACAAACCAGGGAGCACATTAGTGAGTATGCTGATGCTGGTTTGAGGACTTTGGTGCTTGCATACCGTGAACTAGATGAGGAAGAATTCAATGTGTTCAACAAAGAGTTCACTGAGGCCAAAAACTCATTAAGCATAGACAGGGAAGAACTTATTGAGGAAGTGGCAGAAAAGATTGAAAAGGATTTGGTTCTTCTTGGTGCTACAGCTGTTGAAGACAAACTTCAAAATGGGGTATATTCTAACAGAGTCTGAAACATTATGCAACATTTGACATCTTCTATCATTGTTAAGGCATCTCATGTCACTGTTATGAAGCCATGTCTTAGTCCATTGTGAAACTCACTTGAAGGCTAATGATCTAAGGAGCTTTATCAATCAGAAAAACTTACTCTAAAATCAAAATTACATCATCATCTATTTAATTTGTTGAACTAATGGCTCCATTCTAGACTTTATTCAATTACATTTATAGGAGATTTTTTATTTATAAAGATATGTTCAAAGAAAAGATAGTAATGTACTTTTAATTCTCAAAAAAAAAAAAGAAAACATCGATGATCTGTCTGTTTAATGGAGACTAATATGATACATTCTACTTGGTTAGGTTCCGGAGTGCATTGACAAACTTGCTCAAGCTGGCATTAAGATTTGGGTCTTGACTGGAGATAAGATGGAGACAGCAATCAATATTGGGTATGGTTAGTTGGAAATGATGATCTTGACAACATATAATGTTCAAATGTCAAATGTTCCATAACTAACTTGATCTGGATCTTTTCAGTTTTGCCTGTAGTTTACTAAGACAAGGAATGAGACAAATAATAATCAGCTCAGAGATACCAGAAATAAAAGCTTTGGAGAAAATGAGCGACAAGGCTGCAGCTGCTGTGGTAATTTTCCATTTTATCATGCTATCAATAATTTCATTAACAATGATATAAAAATCGTTATATCTATATTTCTCAGTAACTCAAGATTATAGTCATCAGTAGATATGAAGCAATATAAGTTGTCAATGACACATCAATAATGATATAATGAGTTTTAAGATTGGAGCTGAATCAGAAGAGATGACATGTGGCAAGATTTAGTGTTACTACTCTTTTTCTGCTTCCAAATAATGTTGGCTTCTCTTTGACTCATTGAGTTTTCTGACCATGTAGGCTTGCAAGTCAAGCGTTGTGCGGCAGATAATTGAGGCAAAAGCAGTGCTTGCTTCGCCGAATGAAAGTTCTGATGTATTGGCCTTAATCATTGATGGGCATTCCCTCAACTATGCCTTAGAGGATGATGTAAAGGACATATTTTTAGAACTTGCAATTGGATGCGCATCTGTGATTTGCTGCCGTTCATCTCCCAAACAGAAAGCTCTTGTAAGTTGCAGAAACCTTTTTCGGAAAATTCTACGCTAATTTAGGAACGGAACTCGTATTTCTACCTCGCTTCTGTTTAACATGGTGCAGTACTTTTTGAGAAGTCAGTCATATATGCCATTCTAAAACTTTGACGAGGGAATTCCAGTTGGTTAAGTGCTTTCTTAGAATTTGTTTTGTTGGATATGCTCCAAGAAGTAGGTTGAAAGAGAGAAAGTATGGATAATATAATTTGCATTGTCCTGCTAGCTTTCCAAAAAATTTAAAAAAGTTCATAATCTCAAACGCAGGTTACAAGGCTGGTTAAAGTAAGGACAGGTAATACAACACTAGCAATTGGTGATGGGGCAAATGACGTTGGTATGCTTCAAGAAGCAGATATTGGTGTTGGTATCAGCGGTGTTGAAGGAATGCAGGTACATACTCGAACAGAACAGATTTCTTTTGGCTTTCTGTAGCATTATTCTTGAAAAGTTACACTAAAGCAAGATTAAAATCATAATTTTCTCATCCATGTCTTAACATATCAGGCAGTCATGTCTAGTGATATTGCGATTGCACAGTTCCGGTTTTTGGAGCGCTTGCTACTTGTTCACGGCCATTGGTGCTACAGAAGGATCTCATCCATGGTAATATATAGTATATAGTCTTTAAGTTCCTTATATCACTAGCTCAAATAATCGTTTCATTCCCTAATTCTTTTATTCCTTCCTTTTTTAATTAACATAGACTGTTTTAGTATTTGTTGAGATTGTTGGCATTGCAAACTTTTTACACTTTTGTTTCTTTTTATTATGGTGATTCACCAGCATATAAAAGCAAATATGGCACTCTTTGGATTTAACAAGTTCTTTGACAATTTGACAGATATGCTATTTCTTTTACAAGAATATTGCATTTGGCTTCACCATTTTCTTCTATGAGGCCTATGCATCATTCTCAGGACAAGCTGCATATAATGATTGGTTTCTGTCTCTGTATAATGTCTTCTTCACTTCACTCCCCGTGATTGCTTTGGGGGTACTTGATCAGGATGTATCAGCTCGCTTTTGCCTCAAGGTATGTCCCATTTTGTTATTCGTTTTCTTTTAATGGAGAATGGCTTACTTACCTCTTTTGCCTTTGTCTTGTCATTACAGTTCCCACTTTTATACCAAGAAGGTGTACAAAATATCTTATTTAGCTGGTTACGTATCCTTGGCTGGGCATTTAACGGAGTATTGAGTGCAACATTGATCTTCTTCTTCTGCATTAGTGCGATGGAGAATCAAGCCTTTCGCAAAGGTGGGGAAGTTGCAGGCCTGGAGGTTCTTGGTGCTACAATGTACACATGTGTTGTTTGGGTGGTGAATTGTCAGATGGCTCTGTCCGTAAGCTACTTCACCATCATACAACATATCTTTATCTGGGGTGGTATTATATTCTGGTACTTATTCCTGCTAGCATATGGTGCAATGGACCCCTACATATCAACAACTGCTTACAAGGTTTTCATTGAAGCCTGTGCGCCAGCCCCGATGTATTGGCTAACCACACTCTTTGTTTCGGTGTCTACTCTTCTTCCCTATTTCACATACTCAGCCATCCAGATGCGATTTTGCCCCCTGTATCATCAGATGATACAATGGATAAGAAGTGATGGACAAACAGAGGACCCTGAGTACTGTCACATGGTGCGACAGAGATCATTGCGCCCGACGACAGTAGGTTATACAGCTCGTTATGAAGCAAAATCACAACGGTTGAAAAAGAAACCTGAGGGTCACTAACAACATTCATTTTTTCAATTCATTCCTCTCATAGTACACTTGTAGAATTTATTGGAAGAGTATGCTTCTTCTCAATGTACATATGCTGAGTCAGGTTGTTCCTTTTCCATGATAGACAAGAAGGGATGTACTGTCCTCCAGATGACATTATCCACTGACTCATTGCAGATATGTCTCTGAAGGGTTTCCTATTTTCCTTGTGGAGTTTGTTTCTACAAGCTTCGAAAGAGTAAATTTTAATTGTCGGGAGCCTGAAAGTTAGATCGAAACATACAGTTGCAATGTACATGTAATGGATAACTGCACGTCAGTTTTGAAGTAACTTTGCTGCACTAGGGATAACAACAACATTGCCTCTAGCTGATGTATTTAGTCCCCGGTTGAATTGTTGGTTTTAGAAAAGAAAAGTTTGAAAAAGACAGAAGTGAGACTAAACTGGTCTAATTTCTCATTTACTGGAATGAAAATTTATTAAAGTATCTCAACAAAAAAATAAAAAATAGTTCCTAAAATCATAAGCAAATATTATCAAAATAGAAAATCAAATCTTAAAACTGAAATTCGAAAACATAACAAACTAGATACGAGATAGCTTAGCAAATCTAATATATGCAATAAAAGATGCAATGTTTCAACACTCCTCCTTGCTTCTTTTGCTGCAAATTCCCAACTTAGCTCTCTGGCTTTGGACAAAGCCTTTGTCAAAATATCGGCTAGCTGCAATGAACTAGAACAATCTCCTTGTTTCTTTTTACTTCTCTAACAAAGTAAAACTTAACTTTAAAATGCTTAATCCTGCCATGGAATACGAGATTGTTAAAAATAGCTATAGCAGCCTGATTGTCCATAAAGATTTCAATTGATTTCCTTTGGTCATGCTTTAAGCCCGTCAACAACTCTCTCAGCTATAAAGTTTTATTTACAGTAGCTACTGCAGCAACATATTCTACTTCTACTGCAGATTGAGCAACAAAATCATGCTTTTTAGAGCTTCAAGAGAAATAACCTGAACGAAAATTAAACATATCAACATAGGATCTTGCCTAATCACAGTTAGAAAACCAAATAAATTTAGCTTCTTTGATTTTTCAAAAAAAAAAAAAACCAAGATCCACAGTGCCTTTAATGTGTCTAAGCACTCTTTTAGTAGCTTTGAGATGAAATTCATTAGCACAATTCATAAACTTGGACAAAAAACTGACAGGATACATATATCAGGTTTGGTTGCTGTGAGATACATTAAGCAACCAATGAGACTCCTGTAATGCCCTTCATCAACCTTCTATACTCTATCATATTTACTTAGCTTTTCATTTCGCATCAGAGGAGTACTAACAAACTTGCAATTCTCCATGTTGAACTTCTTAAGCACCTTTTTTGCCTATTTTTGTTGTCAAATGAAAATCCCTTGTTGTGATTGTTATTTCCATACCAAGAAAGTGTGACATATCTCCTAAATTGGTCATCTCAAACTCCTCCATCATTTGACCCTTAAATTGCTACATCAAATTTAAATTGCTGCCTGTCACAAGCAAATAATCAACATATAAGAAGCAACAAATAGATCATTATCTATAGCCTTCACATACATATTTGATTCACTTAGACTCTTTCCAAAGATAATATGCAGTAGGTAATTATCTATCGTACTGTACTAGGCTTTTAGAACTTGTTTCAAGCCATACAAGGCCTTTTTGAACAAATACACCTTATCTATTTCTTCTTTAATTGTAAAACCTTCTGTTTTCTTGACATAAATTTCCTCCTCTAAGTAGCCATTTGGAAAGGCTAATTTGACATCAAGCTGATAAATTCTGCAATCCTTTTAAGTTATAAGGGCCAAAAGCATCCTTATTATGTCAAGTCTTGCTACTAGTGCAAACGTTTATGAGAAATCCACTCTAAGTTGCTGAGCATGCCCTTTAACCGCCAATCTGTCTTTATTCTTGTTAATGGAACAATCAAAATTTAGCTTGGTTCTGAACACTTATTTTACTCCAATTGGCTTCTTATGACTTAGCCTGTTTACTAAAACCTAAGTCTAATTTTTTTCAATCATTCTTAGATCCTTCCCTATTGTTGCAATCCATTTTGTATCCTTTGCCAAGTATAGCAACATAACATCTTTGACAAATATCATAGAGCAATCTCGTACCTCTAATTGGAACATCATTAATAGAATCATCAACTTCTTCTTCTCAATTAGATTTCTTTTTTTCTGCTTTTCTACTTTTGATCTGTCCCAATTCTAAGATGTAGGTTCATTAAATTTATTATCTCTGCTGACTGTCACCTCTCCTATCAAGGGCTGGTAGACTTCTAGCCTTTGGTTATACTGCTATAGTTGATAAGAATACTAACTTTAAATTTCTTATGCAACTTGTCTCTTTTCACATCAGGAACATGTGTGTAACAAATGCACCTAAACACCTTCACATTCTCAAAAGAAGGTTTATAGCCAAACCATGCTTTAAATAGAGTTTTTTCTTTCATTGCCTTTTTAGGCAGTCTATTAAGCAAATAAACTCTAGTGTTGATAACCTCTGCCTAAAAACATTTAGGTATCTTCTTCTTAAATAGTAGGCACCTCGCCATTTCCATCACGGTCCTGTTTTTTTCTCTCACTCACTATTTTGTAGCGATGTGTAAGTGACTATCAGCTGATGTTCAATGCCTGCATCTTCACAATACTTGTTAAACTTGTCATAATTATATTCAGTTCCATTATTAGACATGATTCCTTTGATTTTTTGATCACTTCGATTTTCAACCCAATTCTTAAACTTCCAAAATACCTTAACAACTTCATATTTGTGTTTCATGAAGTAAACCCAACAAAATCGACTGAAATCATAAGAAAGGCTATATAATACCTACTTTCATTTAAAGATAAGATTTTCATTGGACTATACACATCTGTCTGAATAAGTTGGAGCTTTTTGTCACTCTCCAAGCCTTGTTATGTAGAAATGACAATCTAAATTGTTTTCCTAATTGACAAACTTCATAAACTCCATCTCCTTCAATAATAGGAAAATCCTGCATAAGTTTGTTCTTGTGCATATAATTAAGTGCAACATAATGAAAGTGTCCTAACCTCTTGAACTTCTTTGCATTTGAGCTTGCAAATAATTAACAAGCTCAGTCAAAGAAATTTGTGTAAATTCTCTAGAGTCTTCAAGAGATGAGATCTTTCATCAAAATTTTTTAAGCAAGTCACTAGCACTTTCTCTACAGCCTTACTATCTGGAAACTCCTCACCTATAAGCCTAATCTTGTTCATAATGGACAGAAATGTAACACCCCACTCCTGCTGAACCCGAACCCGATATCGACAGTGATACCCGGATCCGTGCCCCGCGAGGGTGGCGTGTCACATCACTTAACAAATCACTTAACAAAAGTCGGTATAAATTTTTT
>JANZXR010000006.1:28203987-28220466 GCA_027575705.1 Erythroxylum echinodendron
CCTAACTTCTCCGATTGACCTCACTTGGGCCTGTTTCTCAGGTCCGACCCGTTCTACGGAAACGGGATGTTACATTTTTATTTTGCCTTGTACATTTTTTTTAGGAACTGTTGCATATCTTTGAACATATTTTAGAAAGTACATTTGTATAAAGAATGGATGTATATAGAGGTTTTTAAATGGGATGCATGACGTTGTTTTAGCTTTTAAAAGTTTATTGATGTAACTATTTGAGACTGCATGTGAGTGAATTTGAAGTCCACAATTTGGAGTTGAGAAATTGATGTGATAATAGAAGTGTTTTGAATTTTATAGAGATTTTGAAATTTTTGGGATGTCAAAATACAATTGTTGTGCTGCCAAAATTTTTATTAAACTGAAAAACAAAACTCCACTGTTTACATTTCTTATTATGAATTGAAGTTTTTTCTTAACAAGGGCAATAGGCTTAGCTTCACGGGAACTTTCTAGCTGACTCGAATATCGACTGGAGAGTCATCGTGGAGTGTTGGGTAGGTCGTCTACTCATTACAGGATAGGGGCTTGTCATGAAATGACTGAATTATACAGAAAATCATGAAAAAGGTTAGTTAAAACAACCCAAACATTCCTAGATATTTAGGTGGTCATAATGTGTTGCGAGAGGTTAATCTTGATCTATGATTATAAATTATTTAATTGGAGAATTAAAGATAAATTAAAAGGAGTTTTAATTTATCTAATTCTAATTATAAATTAGAATTATAATTTATAATCATTGTCAATATATTTGGAACTTAATGGATCACATATAAAGAACGAGCTATAGAAAGCAAAGTTATTTTAATCAAGCTATATTGGATTATAAAGTATAAGAAACTTTATAATTCTTATACTTAAATATGAGATATTAAATAAATAATGATAAATATGAGATTGTAAATCTTATTTAAGCATTAATTGATATTTGTAATTCTAATTAAAGTTTAATTGAAATTAAAATTTAATTTCAATTAAATTATTAAAATATCCAAAATTTATTAAAAATAAGTTTAAATTCTAATAGAGCTAGCATTTTTTGGTTAACCCTCTCTGTAAGAGTTTCAGAATTCGCTTAACCTATTTTGTGGATACTATTAGAGGCCGGATATTTGTATTACTATAATAGTTGAGATGAATTTTTTCAGAAATTGTTCTTGGGATACGACAAGAAAAGGATTAAGTTTCATAATAAAGTACGAATTACGATTCATACTTTTTATGATTTATGTGCTAGTCATTATATATAGGATTAAAGTAATAGTGAATTTTGGAAAATAAAAATACAAAAAATTTCATAATTATTTCGATACAGTCAAGATTAAATCCTGTCCCGATTTTCCTACACATAAATCATAGATAAGCATGTATTTTTTATACGGCAGGACTGTGATTAAGGTTTGGTAGAGTTTTTGTATTTTCCGAAGTAAAAAGAAAAATTCAGGTTCTCCTTAAGGGAAATACATGTAAACAGCGTAATAATTATCAACAACAAATATGAAATATGTGTACAATCAAATTAAGAAATCTCAACACCTACAATCTAAATGTTAGTTAATTGGTCAGATCACGTTAAAACCAGAAATAATATACTTCCAGTTAACATGACCTCGTTACGATGCCGCAAGAAAAGGAGAAATTAGCAAGTACCATCCACAGGTAATGATGACCAGGGGATGCCTAAGAACTCCATGGCTGACTTTGCCATCACCGTCGTAAATTCGGTGAAGCTAATTACCCCATCACCGTCGGTATCTGCTTCCTTGATCATCTCCGTGAGCTCTCTGTACGTCAATGGCTGCCCCATTTTGGCCATGCAACCTGCGAGCTCAGCGGCGCTAATGTATCCATTACCATCTCTGTCGAACAAATGAAAGATTTCTAGAAGTTGCTCTTGGTTTACAAATATCTCTTCATTTACGTCAGGCAATATGGCATTGACCAGTTCGTCGAATTCCACGGCGCCATTGCCGTTTGAATCCATGTTGGCTAATAGGACGTGGATTTGGTCACCTGAAGGTTTCAGTCCTAGGGAACGTAATAATGCCGCTAGCTCTAACACGGTCAGGCTGCCATCGGAATCCATGTCGAACCGGGCAAATATGTCCTTTAATTGATTGAGTTGGTCCACGTTGAACCCTGTGTCTGCCGCCATTTGTTTTACGAAAATTTCAATGTCCGTCCCTAGCAAGCCAACACAGATATCATTTGTGCCCAGAAGCTGATATCAATATGTATATTATTTCAAACATGTAATTTGTTGTCAATTTATGCATGAAACCGTGGCCAATGCGCGGTGACGGAGCCTTGTGGCGATCGAGGTGGTGGTGGTAAGAAAAGATGAGGAGAGGAGATTGATGTTACAGAGGAGGGATGGTGTCGTTGATGTGGTTAGTTTTTGGTTTAAGGTTAAATTTGGATGTTAAATAATCTATGAGAGATTAACCTTAAAAACGGAAAAACGTGTCGGTGCTTCTTGCAAGTTGCAACCTCTTTACTGTTCGGTTGCTGTTTCATATCTGGTTAATGAAGTTATAAAGACCACTACAGATGTAAGATTGCAAATTAATTGGAACTTAAAATTATAATTCAGACTGTCAATTTTGTTTTATATTCTGTCATATGAGATATTGCAAATTAATTTTATGTAGCATATAAGAACCTTCGATTGGCATTTAAGACTATATTTCAGACTTTCGATTTAATTTTCTATTTTGTCATATAATATTAGAGCTTCACTATTAGCATATAAAAATTTAATTTTAATGTCACTAATTTTTTAAAAAAACTGAATATAATTATTTTAATATAAATTTAATTCTCAATTTATATTCTAATTTTAAATCTACATTTTAAATGAGTCCTTATCTTATGATAATAATTTCCACATTAATGTAAAAGAGTAGATATCATCTAAATTAGTATTTAAAAAATAAAATAAAAGATGCAAAAAAATTATATTATTATAAATTATTTAAAAATATTTTAGTTCAATATTCATCAAATTATTTTAACATAATTAACCATCATATGAATATAATTTTATACTTAACAATTTCTATATGGTTACTATGATTTTATCATGTCAAATCTAATCCAAATTTTTTTGAAAAGTTAAATAAAATTAATAAATGGAAGAATTACAGAAAATAGTGAAAGAGGTCTGACTTTCTATCAATTAAGGGAGAACAGCTTCATCCCTTCACAACTTAAAAGACGGTGCCGTATGAGTAAACACAAAACGACTACGTTACACTCAGAATAAATAACAGACGACTCTCTATTAGGGTAAGACAGTTCCTCTCGTCTGCGAAGGAATCCAGAAGCTTCCCAAATTAGGTTAAGGGAGTCGAGTCGAATCTTCAAGCTCTCTTCTGTCCGTCTCTTCCATGATGGTGAGTTCTACCTTTTATCGTATCTTCACTAATGGTAGTCGATGAAGGCTCATATTTGTTTATGTTTTGATCTATTAGATCTTCAGATCCGGAGCGCCGCGTAGTGTTGTCGTCTTTAAGGTAGGTGATTAGTTAGTGTTTGCTTCTTCTGCAACTCATGTCTGATCATTTTTGTTATTTGATTGATCTCCGATGTAATACATTTGTATCACTCGTTCACTTCAGATTGATGGTACAGTTCCATACCAGTCAGCATCGAAAGGCTACAAGGACATGAGTGATTTCCTTCAGGTAAGATCTAGTATCAACCCCCTTTTAACGCCTATTTACATGTCTTTTAAAGATAAAGATTTTTATGAAAAACAAACTTTGACTAAAATCTTGTCTCCTCTGAGGGTTTGTCCTGGATTCTCCGTGGGGGATCCACTTCTTCGAACAATAAGCTATGGAATAAGATAGCTTCCATCTAGACGGCGTCATCATCCATATAGTCAGTAACAGGTACTGATGCGCACACGGAGGTGATTCAATGAAGGGTTGTCCAAAAATCCTCAGAAGTTAATGATGATGGCGTCGGATTGATGGGTTTGTGGATGTTTGGAAGTTTTCGGTAAGGAAAGACAAGGAAGAATAAAATTCAAAATTCAACAAAATAAGAGGATAGGCAAGGTTCAATCCCTACTAGACTTCACGAATATGTGATTCGAGCAACCTAGATGATCAGAACTCAAAATAAGAAGGTTGAATCAAACAATCATGCCATAATTTGGTAAAATTGATAAGTGAATTATTGATTCGTGTTGAAATAAGAACAAGAGGAATAAACCTCACTATGGCTGACAACTCAAAAAAAAGATAATGGTTCTTTCACCCTAACCCTAATGAACCTATTTATACCCAGGTTTAATGATAAGTACTCACGCTTTAACATAGGTTAGCCCAAAACAAAAAGGTGTCTTAACTTAAAATAATTAAAAGATCTAATGTATGAGCTTAATAGTCCAAGTCTTCAAGTCCTAAGGGTATCCAATCCAAGGATTTAAGTTAGATGAATCAATTTGGGCTAGGATCCATAAAACTCTCCTCCCACAAGCTTGGACTATTCCATCCTCTCCAAAAGATAGCCCACATGCGCATGGAGAGCATTCTTAAATCTCTTGGACCTAGCTCCGGTCATAGGCCCCACTGGCATAGATAGCTCTCCTCTTTTGCCTCTGTCATTCATCGCAACTCAATGGCGATTCGTGCTCCTACTTACATTAGTCCCTCCCTCCTCAAAAAGATTTATCCTCGAATCTAGATCCATATCAAAAGGAGATAAGTCAGCAACATTGAAGGTAGCAGACATTTCATACTTACCTGGCAAGTCGATCTTGTAAGCATTGTCATTGATTTTCTCCAAGACTTGGAAAGGACTACCACCCCGTAGGTCCAGCTTGGATTTCCTATGAGTAGGGAAATGCTCCTTCCTAAGATGCACCTAAACCGAATCTCCAGGTTTGAAAGTCACCAACTTTCGTCCATTATTGACTCGACGGGCATAGACCTTGTTTCTTTCCTCAATGTGTTGTCGTGCCTTCTTATGAATCTCCTTCACTATTTCAAGTTTGCTCTTCCCATCTGTACTAGAAAACTCATGTAGAGGTAAAAGAACCAAATCCAAAAGAGTTTAATCATCATACCCCTTCTTTGTCTTAGGTAAACCCAAAACAAAGTCCATAGATATATCCATCCAAAGGTCAGTAGGTAAAGGCAAAGGAGTATACAATCCATGAGGTTTATAAGTGGATTTGGCCTGTCTACATGTAATGCATCGGCTACAAACACGCTCCATGTCCTTGCTCATACATGGCCAATGAAAATGTTCATGCAAGATGTCTAATGTCTTGGTAACCCCAAAATGCCCTATTAACCCACCACTATACGCCTCATTCACAAACAGCTCACGCAACGAACAATTAGGTACACACAATTGATTTCCATGATATAAATAACCATCAGACCTAAAGTACTTGTGAAATGCATCATGTTCACATGCAGCATACACACTAGTAAAATCCACATCAGTGGCATGTAATTCCTTAATTTGCTCAAATCCCAACAACTTAGAGCTAAGAGTAGAGAATAAGGAATACCTACTAGATAAGTCGTCGACCACTATATTTTCCTTCCCTTGCTTGTAATGCATCATATATGGAAAAGTCTCCAAAAACTCCATCCAAGTTGCATATCTCTTACTCAACTTACCTTGGCTCCTCAAATGCTTAAGCGACTCGTGATCAGTCTGAACGACAAACTCCTTTGATTGAAGGTAGTGTTGCCGCACCTCCAATACTCTTACCACGACATAGAGTTCCTTGTCATAGGTCGGATATTTGAGTTAGGCGCCACTTAACTTCTCACTAAAGTATGCAACTAGCTTTCCTTCCTGTAACATCACAACACCTATACCAATCATAGAAGCATCACATTCAACTTTAAACATTTTATCAAAATTAGGCAAACAAAGAATAGGAGTAGAACATAATTTTTCTTTTAACACGTTAAAAGCAGGTTCTTGCTTTTCCTCCTATGTAAAACCTCTCTCTTTCTTGATTACCTCAGTCAAAGGTGCAGCAATGGTAAAGAAATCCTTTACAAACCTCCTATAAAAACTAACAAGTCTATGAAAATTTCTCACCTCGATCACACTCTTAGGCGTCGGCCATTCTTGAATAGCCTTCACCTTTTCACTATCCACTTCAACTCCCTTTGAACTAACCACAAATCTTAAGAAATTCAACTTATCAATGCAAAATGTACACTTCTTAAGATTCGCGTACAACTTCTCCTTTCTTAACACATCAAGAACATACCTCACATATATGACATGCTCATCTAATGTAGTGCTATACACAAGAATATTATCAAAGTAAACAACGACAAATCTGCCTAGAATTCATGCAAAATATGATTCATTAACCTCATAAGGGTGATAGGTGCATTAGTTAAGCCAAAAGGCATCATTAACCACTAATATAGCCCATACTTAATTTTAAAAGAAGTTTTCCATTCATTGCTAGGTTGCATTCGAATTTGATGATAACCACTTTTCAGATCAATTTTTGTGAATATGCACGCACCATCCAATTCATCTAATATGTCATCTAACCTAGGACTGAGATGTCTATACTTTACAGTGATTTTGTTCACAGCTTTGCAATCCATGCACATCCTCCATGTTCCATCCTTCTTTGGCACCAACAAGATAGGAATAGCACATGGACTCAAGCTTTCCCTCACATGACCTTTCTCCAATAGCTCATACACTTATATTTGAAGCTCCTTTGTCTCCTCAGGATTGCTCCTATAGGCTAGTTGGTTTGGTATTTGAGCTTTGGGCACAAAGTTAGTTTGATGTTCAAGGAAGACATCTACATATTCCTGCAAAAGAGACTTAAAAACACTTGGAAAATCTTGATTAGGGTTAGTTTCTGCCATAAAACACTCCCTATATCTAACCACCATAAGTGCTCTTTTCTCTCCATATGCTCTCCTCAAATCTTTTCCCTTAGCAAACAAGTTCACCTTCTTATTTTTTCTCTCACTCTTCTTTTCTCTCTCTGCACTTTTCTCTCCTGCATATCTCACTTTCGTTTCCTCACTCGTGCAGTCACTTCCCATTAGGCCAATCTCATTTTTCTTTTGGGCTTCTTTTCCCTCTTCTTTTTTTGAACCTCACTACCCGAACCCTCCTCACTTTTTATTGCTTTGGCTTGGTCCAAGTAGATCTCATAGGGTGACAATGGCGCCAAGATGAAATTTCTACCTTTGAATTTAAAGGAGTACCTATTGGTGTACCCATCATGCTCTATACGCTTGTCAAATTGCCATGGTCTTGCTAACAAGAAATGACCTGCCTGTATAGGTCTCACATCACAAAATACCTCATCCTCATATTTACCTACTGAAAATGACACTAACACCTGCTTTGTCACTTTCACCTCACAACTGTCATTAAACCATTGTAACTTGTATAGCTCAGGATGCTTCCTACATGTTAAATTTGGTTACCATAGTCACACTAGCGACATTTGCATAACTACTCCCACCTACGATCAAATTACATTTTCCTCCCACTAAACACCTCAAATGAAATAAGTTTTCTCTGTGATCTAAAGCCTCCTCCTTTACCCGAGCACTCAAAACCCTCCTAACAACAAGTGCTTCTCCTATGGCAGCCCTCTCCACACAATCATCATCACTATCATTTTCATCACATAGCCAAGGATCAAATTCACTATCATCCTCAAACTTAACTATCCTATTATCTCTCATATACATGACTTCCTTATTAGGGCATTGGGATGCAATATAACCCAAACCTAAACATTTAAAGCATTTAACACTAGAATATTTACTAGAAGATGCTTGAGTATTAGGTGTACCTTTTGTTTCAGCCTTTACATTTGACCTCTTTGGAATCTCCTTAAAGTCGACACCCTTGTCCTTTGGTCTCTCCTCCTTTTTGACCCATTTTAAGTTCCAATTATGGCTAGAGCTCGTTCCTTCCCTTGCTGTCACTCTAGCCTTAAGCTGCCTCTCCACTTTTATGGCCATGTTTACCATGTCTTCAATCTCCACATAGTGTTGCAACTCTACTATATTGGCTATCTCCTGATTCAACCTACTCAAGAAACGTGCCATAGTAGCCTCTGGGTCCTCCTCAATATTAGCTTGGAATATGGCTATCTCCATTTCTTTGTGGTAGTCCTCTATTGACTTAGACCTTTGTGTGAGTTCTTGGAGCTTTTGATACATCTCCCGGTAATAATATGAAGGAATAAACCTCTTCCTCATGTACGCCTTCATTGCTACCTTATTAGTGATGGGGTACTCTCAATTCCTCCTTTAAGATGTCACCAACTGATCCCACCATTAATGCATAATCAGTGAACTCAACAACAACAAGCTTTACCTTTTTTCTTTAGAGAAGTTATGGTACTAAAAAATCAAGTCCACTTTCCATTATTACTTTAAATAAGCCTCATCATCATTCCTACACTTGAAGGATGGAATTTGCATCTTAATGGATTTTAGGTCTCCATCTCGCTTGTTGAGCGATTCTCCTCTCCTAGCCCTCCTAGGCATGCGCTCCCCATACTCTTCCTCCTCCTCCTCCTCCTCCTCCTCATCATTGAATTCATCTTCCTCAACGTCATACCGTGGTGGTGGTGGTCGGTGAAAAGGAGGTGTTTTTTGTCGAAGTGCAGCACACTGACCTGGAGCTTCCCCACATCCTCCACATCTGAGCTCCGCAATTTACTGACCTTGCCCCTCTATTATCTCCCTCATTTCGGTAAAGGTTAGATTGAGCCTCTCAAACTGCTGTTGAATGACTCTTAAGTTGAAAGCACTCACCTCTCCAATTTAGCTCTCATCATGTTCTCCTCCTTCTTGAGACATTGTATAAACTAATTTCTACCTGCAAAACAAAGTTAGCGATAAACAACCTCATAACACTCCCTTATGTGTTTCACTCACGTCAAAGTCACTACCCTCATGTTTGACAAGTTATAGTTTTTTCCCTCAATTGTACTCACACACTCTTGCCTTTTACCACTCAAATTCCTCTTAAATTCAAGTTACAAGTCGGAACCAAGTATCTACCAATCAACAATCCCAAAGAAGTAGAGTGTATGTTCAAACAAATTGTAATATGAATCCAACAATTATGCCACTAGGCGCCCAAGTAAGCAATTCGCATGAGACAATTAACAAGGAAAGATTTCAACTAGAACTATTTTTTGGATTTTTTCATATTTTTCTTAATTTTTTGTTTGTTTTTCAGATTTTTGTTATTTTTTGAACCTTTTTTGGGACTTTTTCTGACTTTTTTTCGTTTTTGGGGACTTTTTTCTAACTTTTTCAATTTTTGGGATTATTTTGAATTTTTTAATCTAGGTCAACTATCAATAGAAGATAACACAAGGAAAAGAAGAAACCCTAGGTTGAAATTTTAATTCACACCTGAATTGATGAACCGACGATAATTGGATGGTGATGGGTAGCGGTTTCTTGAATTTCGATGGAGTTGAATAAGAATTCTCCTCCACATCAAGGCTTTGATGCCAATTGATGTGCACACAGAAACGATTCAATGAAGGGTTGTCCAAAAATCCTCAGAAGTTAATGACGATGGCATCGGATTGATGGATTTATAGATGTTTGGAAGTTTTCGGTAAGGAAAGACAAGGAAGAACAAAATTTGAAATTCAACAAAATAAGAGGATACGCAAGGTTCAATCCCTTCTAGACCTCACGAATACGTGATTTAAGCAACCTGGATGATCGGAACTCAAACCAAAAAGGTTGAATTAAATAAGCATGCCATAATTTGAGAAAAATTGACAAGTGAATTATTGATTCGTGATGAAACAAGAACAAAAGGAATAAACCTCACTATGGATGACGACTCAAAAAAAAGATAATGGTTCTTTCACCATAGCCTTAATGAACCTATTTATACTTAGGTTTAATTATAAGTACTCGGGCTTTAACATGGGTTAGCCCAAAACAAAAAGGTGTCTTAACTTAAAATAATTAAAAGATCTAATGTATGGGCTTAATAGTCTAAGTCTTCAAGTGTTCAAGTTTCAAAGGTATCCAATCTAAGGATTTAAGTTAGATGAATCAATTTGGGCTAGGATCCATAAAGCTCTCCTCCCACAAGCTTGGACTGTTCCATCCTCTCTAAAAGATAGCTCACATGCGCATGGAGAGCCTCCTTAAATCTTTTGGACCTAGCTCCGGTCATGGGTCCCACTGGCATAGATAGCTCTCCTCCTTTGCCTCTGTCATTTATGGAAACTCTATGAAAATTCGTGCTCCTGCTCACATCAGGTACTACCATCTTACCCTACCTTAGAGCCTCTGCATATGACTTGAATTGAGTTGCTATGATAATGCTAGAGTAGGGCATAAAATAGCATTTCTTATTGAACAAAGGATCTGCTCTCTAATTTTACTAATCAAAGAGTTTAGAACTTCCTCCCTTGTGCATGCTTTTGATTTGAATCTCCTAAAATTTCTTTCTCGCCAGATCTCCTTAATGGAGGATGCGAGAGAGATAATATAGATATGCTCATTCTGTTTATACTGATGGGGTAGCCTAATAAGCCATTCCATGGCTTCAGTGAAGGATGTTCCTGCAATAGGAATAAGATTTAGTGTCTTAATCCTCTCCTATAAAGGCTGAGAGTAGGGACAAGAAAAGAAGAGGTGATCTCTTGTTTCTGGTTACTCTCACATAACACACAATCCGAATAGGTAGACATAAAATGTAGCCTATTCATAGTGCTTAATCTATTCAAAATTATGAACCATAATAGGATAGGGAACTGGGCATAAGTGTCTTATGCTAGACAATAGGAAACCACTCTGGTTTAAAGCTGTTACAAGTTAGCCACTTCCTAAATTTTGGGGTGCTGAAAGTGTTGGGAGGAAGGTTGAGGCGATAGAAGTATTCCTCCTGTTGATGATTAGGATGGTAGCTAGGTAATAGAAACTATAACTCAGTAGGAACATGACATTGTCCACTTTGTATTATATAATTGACCTACGCGTGGAGGGGAACATTATTCTAAATCTGAAAGGCCTGAGGATATATAATGAGTGGACCTTAACCTATCCAGTTGTCAAACCATAGATAAGCCCTATTACCATTTCCAATTCTGCATGAAACTAAAGGTTCAAACTGAGGTCTAAGTTTCAAAAGTTGACACAAAGACTATGAGAATGAGGATCTAAAAGGTATAGACCAAATGCTCGATCCTCTTTTAGGATATATCTATGAACCCAACGGATCCATAAGGAATTTTTCTCTATGAGAATGTTCCGGATATTCTTGATCAAAGCAGCCTTGTTGAAGGAAACAATTAAAATTAGACCTAATCCCCCTTCCTCATTCCTTTTGCAAACATCCTTCCGTTTAACCTTAGCTAGATGACTATTTGAGTTCACATTCCCCTATAGGAATCTTCTAAAAATCTTCTCAATAGATTTAATGACCCTTTTTTCTAGAGAAATTTTTGAGGACCAATAGACATGTAAAGAATTTAGCACTACTTTTATAAGCTATAGCCTCCCTCCACTAGTGAGGACTCGGTTAGAATACATCCGTAATCTTTTCTGTATCTTCTCAATTAAAGGGAGATTTTCTGAGAATTGAATTCTTCTAGTTGTTATGGAAGTCCCAAATAGGTTAAAAGGGTAGATTTTCCAGTCATACCAGCAAGTTGGGAAATTCTATTTTGCAAGGAATGTACCCCATTAACTAAAACAAACTGACTTTTATTGAAATTAATCTCCAGCCCTGAGAGATCCTGAAATTCATATAGGGAAGACATCAATAATTCTATAGACTTTCCATGAGCTTTAGAGAATAACAGTAGGTCATCTACAAAACACATATTGATCAACCTACCTTTTTACATTTTGAATGATATTTAAAAAGACTGTTGTTGTCCACCTCCTTTCGGATTATCTGACTGAGCACATCTATACAAATAATAAAAAGATAAGGAGAGAGAGGATCTCCTTGTCTCAGCCCTCTTAGACCCCTAAAGAATCTGTTAGAGAACCATTTACAAGAATGGAAAAAGTAGGAGTGGTTATGCATGCTACAATCCACTTAATAAAAACCTCAGGGAATCCCATAAGCTTTAGAGTTTGTAGGAGAAAATTCCATTCCACATGATCAAAGGCTTTTTCGAAGTCAATCTTTTTGGTTCAATTTAGAGAGCTATTTTTCTGTTAGTAACCCTTCATCAATTCCTGGACCATGGAATAATTATCACCAATTCTTTTGCCCTTTAGGAAAGCACTCTGATTATCTGAGATAAAAATCCAGTACCAATTTCAATCTATTAGCTAAGATTTTTGAAATAATCTTATAGATGGAGTTAGTGCATGCAATAGGTCTGTAGTCATTTAAGGAGGAGGCACAATGTTATTTGAGAATCAAACAAACATATGTTTTGTTTATCTCCTTCAGTAAGATCCCATTACAGAAGAATTCCAATATTGCTTCTTTAATTATAGGTCCAGTATCTTGCTAGATTTTATGAAAGAAAAATCCATTAAAGCCATCAGGACCAGGAGACTTATTCAGATTCATCTGAAAAATCACCTCCTCAATTTCCTTATCCTCTACAGGTTTTATAAGGGCTACTACTTAATCCTGGGAGATTTTGTTTTCCTGAATATAGGAGTCCAGAGAGTTTAGGTAAGGAAGATGCCGAGAGTAACCATAGAAGTTCCTGAAAAATCTCCTAGCTTCCTTGAGAAGCTCCTGAGGTTTAGTAATCTCCTCCCTATTCTGCATTTTTAGGGAGTATATTCTATTAGCATTCCTTCTGGCTAAAACTAAATGGAAGAAGAATTTTGTACACCTTTCCCCCTCTTTCAGTCAATTTACTTTGGCACGTTGGTCCATTAAACTATTATGATCCTTCACTTTAGAAAGATAAGACATCATTAGGGCCTTCTCGTTTATCAGAAGGCTGGCATTAGATGGATCAAGTGCAAACTGCTACTGAATCCTAGTCAGTTCTTCTTGAGCTAATGAAACTGCTTACTGAGTGGAGCAAGATCTTCTACTCATTAAGGATTTTATCTCAAATTTTATAGCTTCCAATTTCTAAACACATATAAATTGTTTAGTAACATCAACCACAACTCCCATCCCTTTATGCAATGCTTTAGTAAAACCCTCATCATCAACCAAAAGGTTATTAAACCAAAATGGTCCTCTTCGACCTTGATGGTGTGTTAAGTTTTCAATTTGCATAGGCAAGTGATCAGAGAATAAGGGTCTAGAAAAGAAGTGACACTATTAGGGAACTGTGTTATCCACTCCGTATTCACCATTGTTCGATCCAATTTTTTCCTTAAAGCCCATCTTCCTTGCTGCTTATTACTCTAAGTATAAAAGTGTCCCTAAGCCTTTAGATCAAAGACTCCTAAATGCCCCACACAATCATAGAAATCCGTTGAGAAATTGTTCAGGCTGTAGTTTCCATATGCTTTTATTTTGTATAATGTGGAGTTGAAGTCTCCACATAATAGCCATGCCCTATTGACCATATTTTGAAACTGTGTTAAGCTCTCCCATAGCTGTTTTCTTTAAAAAACATGATTTGAACCATAGATAAAATAGACAAAGATGTTAGCATTTACTTTAATAAGATCGCATTTTAGGTATATGACTTACGTTTCTGTAGCAAACTCGAACATTCACCAAAGAAGGATCATATCCTATAGTAATTCTTCCATAACTGTGAGCATGATGATTTGAGATAAAAGACCACTTAGATCCCAATTTATTTATTATCTTAAGATTTTCAGCTCTAATCTTAGTTCCCAAAAGACCAAAAATCCATGGATTTGTGTAATTGACAAAATCCCTTAAAGTAGAAAGCTTTTTGGGCAGTTGATCCCTCTCACATTCGATGATATAATCTTCATAATCTATTCAAAATTATTTTTGGAGCCCCTTCTTTTGATCCTGCTTGCTTTCTTCTTAACAACTGCTAGAAATTCACCAATAGTTGGGTCCTCCTCCTTATTTACTACAGAAATTTTAGTCCTGTCATTTGTATCAGAGTCAATATGGTTGTACCCAAGTTTGGCCATAGAATCGATTAAGGATTGCTCCTAAGAAGGACTAGCTACCTTAATATCCTCCCTGGGGCTTACAACTTTATTTTCAGCTAAATCCCCTCCTCCTATGTCACTTTCCCTCCTTTCCTCCTCCTCATCCTCAATCATCATCGACTTATCTCCAACACTTTCTAATTTTTTATTTCCTGAATCTTCCTTAGGTATAGACACAGTTTTTGTTCCTTAGGTCAACCCATCTTCAGATGATTTAAGAACATCATTCACCAATTCCTCATAATCTCCTTTCATAAAGATCTTACCCGTAGGCCTCCATATTTTACCCTGAGCTGAAAGCGATGGCTTCCATTGATATTTAACTAGCACATTATCCTTATAAAAGGAACCATCAAGCCCCAATCGCATAATAGGAATAGATTTCCGAAGGTTGGAAATGTCCATGTTGATGCACATTCGGACATACGCCAATCTATTTCTTGTTGCTGTATTTTCATTCATGCATAGTGGGTTTCCAAGAAAACTAGCAATCATACTTAAACCTTTAGTCATCCAATATTCAAGAGGGACATTGAATAGATTTACCCACATAGGCACTAGACTCATTTCCCTACAATTGATCTGAAACCTAGGTTGCCATGGCTGCAAAACTAGTGGATAATTTGTAACATGCCATGGGCCTTCTTCAACTACTTTCGATGCTTGAGCTTTGGAGGAAAAGGTGAATAAGATAAATCTGTCTTCAACTATGACTGCCTCCTCAAAACCCTTATTCTTCCATACTACTTTTTCCCATCGTAGTAAGATGGGAAAAGTCGGTCTTTTGTCCCAAAAAGAACTAATAAGCGAGTTTTCTTAAGATTTAACTCCTTCTTGAATTGTTTCCTGATCTAGAAACACTATAGGATAACCATTGTCGGTCTTAGGAGGGTAGAAGTGCAGAGCCAGATCTGCAGAACTGCCTCGTACCACTTGCTTCCATATTCTCAGTTCAGTGTATGGATTGGCAGGTTTGAGAGGAATGGGGGTAGTGTTAGCTGAGTGGGGACGTGGGTTGTCAATGGAAGGATTTTGGTAAGGGTTAGCGAGGGCTACTGCTGCTATTACTGTAGGGGAGAGAGAGGTAGAGGATGAGGGCAAATGGGGAAAATCCTCTTTGTCAAGATCTGCTTCTGGGTTCTAAAGTGAGGACATTTTGAAAGGAAGGTAAGCAGGATCTAGGTTTGTAAAAGGGTTAGTTGGGGACAAGGGTTTCTAAGTGAAAAGTCGAAAGCTGTAAGCTATTCTGGATAGGAGTAGTAGAGTGGAAGAGTGGGGGAAAGAAGAAGGAGATGGTAGAAGGGGTGGCTAGAAGGAAGAAGAAGGATGGCAGTGGAGAATGGAGAAGCAAGATCTGGAGCTAGGGTTTAGAGAGAGGGCAAAGCATCTCTCTTTTAAATCTAATCCAATCTTTCCATATAACTAAAAACTGAGAAAGTATTCGTCAAAAATCAGATTGCATATGACATAATTAAATTAAGTGATTATACATGATCAATTATCAATGATCAATTATATAAAATTTTTATTAAATAAAATGAAAATTACTTGAGAATAAGTCCCTTTTTAAATTTCTTATAATATAATTTTTGAGTAATTTAAATTAATATGAAAATGATCATAAAAATCATTTAATAAAAAAATAATGTAGAAACAATCACAGTTAAAATCTTGAAAATATTGATAAATCAAAACATGTTATTTTAAAATTTCCTTTGTTATATAAGGAAAAAAACAAGGGAGTTGATCTAATAGAATAGAGAACATTAAAGAGACCACATATTTTTCACTTGATAAGATATCTTCATTATATAAAAAGTTATTTGAGGGACTTAATTAGCTCAAAATGAATGGATGCATAAAAAATTTAAAGATTGACAATGAAACTTTCAAAAATGAAAAAGGTAAATGTTGGATAAATAAGATAGATATATACATATTTTAAAACTTGTATATTATATGTGGAAAACTTGAAATTGATATATTATTGTTCAGGAGCATTAATAGCTATTCAGGTAAATTTGACTAGACAAGTCTAGATTTTAGTATAATAATTTTGGATCCTTTATTTGGTTTAGGTAAATCAACCATATATGTCTTGGATTCTTAGAGTTAGACCCAATCTCCCATTTTTTAAATAGAAAACAAAAGGAATTTTACCTTTTTGTTTTAGAAATAAAGGGTTAGAAAAATCTTATTTATTGCATCTTCCTCCATACTTATGAGAAAAGCTTATAAAAGAGGTTCAAATGGTATGATTCCTCATTCTTGTAGTTCTATATGTCATTAGGTGTTGATAAGTCATTTTAAATACATATGTTTTGGACTTAATTTTGATTAATTTGTGAAATTGGTACTCAAATATTGATGG
>JANZXR010000006.1:28220566-28232005 GCA_027575705.1 Erythroxylum echinodendron
TTTCTATTATTGCTGTGATTACACAAAACCCCCTCTTTACTTTCGTTATTTGTCCCGTTTGAACTCGCTAACTTTTACCGTTAATAATTCCTCGTGGGAACGAT
Organism: Erythroxylum echinodendron; assembly: GCA_027575705.1. Lineage (NCBI taxonomy): Eukaryota > Viridiplantae > Streptophyta > Magnoliopsida > Malpighiales > Erythroxylaceae > Erythroxylum > Erythroxylum echinodendron. Next base: position 28,220,671 of record JANZXR010000006.1, read on the forward strand.
ATCCGCTTACCACTACTACATTAATTTGTTTTAACGGAAGTGATTTCTTTTATATTTGGTTGCAGGCGACAGCATCACCAGGTGTTTTTATATTTTTTATTATGGTCAAACCTAAACCTATGCTCTGTTCAAGAGATAACTATCCACACACAAATAACACAAGTATAAATTTTCGAGCTTAACACACATACACACATATATATGATTCGTGGATAATTTTAATTTTATTGTTATAATAAGTGAAGGTTAAAGAAAGATTTAAAAAAATGATTGGAAGCTTTAATTATAAGAAAATATAATGACCAGTAAATTTAAAAAATCCTTAAAAGCTCTAGTTATGACTTACAAATATCATACACGATGTATGCGGCTCTACACCTGGTATGATTGTTGATTCATAATTTTTTAAAATGATAGTTAATTTAGGTTATTAATGATTAAGAGAATTAATATGTACATTTAAAATCGCCTTTGACTATAATAGTCAGTGATATATAATTTTATGGTTATTTTTATTTAAGTATTTTTAGATATTATTGCATGCATCCAAAATCCTGTAGGTATGCATATATGTATAATAATCTTTTTACCTTATCAACTGTAAGGGTATGAGAATGATCTTGAAAATAGTTATGATTATGGATATTAGTAAACTTAAACTTCATATTATCAGTCTTATTATTGTCATTATGTAAATATAATTATTTAATAAATTATTTTTATTTATAGGTTTATTTTTATTTCAAATTTTAAGGCCACCACAATAGAATAAATAAAAAATTAAAATATCAATTTTGATTAAATTATTTTTATTTTTTTATGAAACAACAGTTTTAATTTCTCAGGTTAGTGCTCAAATTTAACAAACAATTACTCTAATACAATTTTATTTTACAAAATAGTAATTGACAAGACAAGAACAAATATATCAATTAACATAAAACAAGTTACTAGTAATGACAAAATTATTCTTACTTCCTCTACCTTGACATAATACATTCATCATTTTGTTCAAACTTGATGTTGGGACAACTTCTATATTTAACATAACTTTGTAAGTAATTTTTGTATATTTTGTCATCTAGTATAACTATTATTTATGTGTTATCTAATGAGCAAGTATATGAGTGAGGTATGAAGAAATCATTTTCTATTCCATTTGTTTAATATTTTCCTGGTGTGATTATTATGGTTTGAGTTAGGAGCGTTAAGAAATTATTTTTTTCATGATCAGGTATTATAACTGTAATTAAGTCCTATATAGAAAAAAATGCATTAGTTGTAATGATTTTAGTATATTACAATTTTGAGGGTTGCACATAAATGTGTGAGATCTTATAATGGTAATGCTAGTGTGAGAAATAAGATACAAAGACATTTTTTTTCCATTGTACGTAGATGATGTATAATGATTAAGATAATCCAATTGGCTAGCATTATAACTAAAAAACTTTAAGACCTTGAGTCTAATATTTAAGTACCACATTTTCCTATTGCAAAAACTATAAGCTTTAAAAGAATTACTAGCCTCACGTAATAAAGTCCAAAATAATATAAAAAAATACCATCACTTGACCCCTTATGTATTTGTGACATCCTAACTTTAAAATGTGAATATCTTACTAGAAATTATCATAAACAATACCATGCCTCCTTACATTCCATACTATACTTATGTCCAACAAAATATTATCAATCATTTTAAAAAAATAACATTTTGACTTTTATATAAGAATATTATGACTTAGTACAAGGAATATCATGCTTCAAAACAAACTATATTAGGACTTAATACATATAATACTCAACTTATGTATAAAAAATACCATCTTATTAAACAATTACCACTTACACTATAAAATGGGAATACTAGGACTGAGTATGAAGAATACTATGCTTTAATATGAAGTACACCAGTACTCTATACATCTAACACTGCTTCTATACATAAAAATATCACTATTCAATAAATAAAATGTACACTAGAAATGGGAAAACAATGATTAAGTTTAAATAATGATATGCCTTAATATGAACTATACTATAATTATACCTCCAATACCACGTCTTTGTATGAAAAATACCATCACTCATTTAAAATAAGAAATTGTTTCACTTTTGTATAGTAAAACTATGACCTAGTGTTAAGAACACCATATATTAATAAAGATAATACATGAACACTATATATTAAATAATATATCTATGTATAAAAATACCATTAGAAATTATATGAAAGTATAGCCTTACAATACCAAGCATCAATGCACATTGGGAATATATATATATATATATATACATCCTATACCACACACACCTATATAAGATACTATCATTCATTACAAAAATTAACACATTTACTTTTCTAAAGTTAAAATTGAATGACACGAATTGTTACCTATCTATTTACCAAATCATGTCCATGAAAAGTTGAGTTAGAAATGGTTAAATACATGCCCATACAGTAAATTGTGTTTATGTCATAATTTATGAAAGGAAAATATAATAGACATGGATTGTCACATAATTATGCACCAAACTGTGCCTATAAAAGATTTAAATGGACACAATTAAATGTATGTTTTTATGGTTACTCATTTTCTGAAGATTTAAATGGACACAATTAAATGTATGTTTTTATGGTCACTTATTTTCATGTTACTTTCAGACACAGTAAACTATACAATATATGGTCACCTATGCTCTTGTTAGAAATTTATACCTCTATATAAGTTATATCGATATTTAGTACATTAAATACTGTAAGTATGTACAAAAGATAAATTTTTAAAAAGACGATATATCATTTAATCCAAGTAACATGTTTTCCCATTATGATATACCCATTTATATAAATATATTCTGCCTTAAATTTAAACCCCCAACGTTTAGTACATAAGATTAAGTTTCACCAAATTAGGAATTTTCAAATTTGGGTCATACTAATATTGATTTATTTAGATTGTGGCTACAGAATTTCTATAAACATGAGCAAGAAACCATCCTTTAACAAGACTTAGGCATTGGAAATATAATGGGAGGTTCAAATAGTCAAGGGTGACCATAAAAGGAATTTGAACATCCTGTATTATGTTTAAATAATACTAAATTAAGAAACAATCAACAACCATGATACAAGAAATCTTCCCTAAAGTAGAATCCTTAATTTATTAGTATCAGTATGAGTGTGAAAATACTCCAGTATGTTCCTAAAAAGAGATATTGAGACATAAACTTAGGATAATGGAGATTAGAAAAAGGAAATTGATTATACTCCTAAAATAATGATAGAAGACATAAGGTAATTAAATTTACTAGATTTTGTAAACCGTTACATAATTAATCATCCAAAAATATTGTATTTGATTCATTGTAATGCCAATAATATCAAAGAAGAAAAGCATCACATTTTGTCATAATTTTTATAATTCCTTAAAAAAAAAGATTTTCACTAATTCTTAATAGTGGTGTAACCCACACTAGATCATTGAATTTGATCTTGAATTAAGAGAATAATTAGTTGTAAGAAATATGGCCTGATTTTGTGAACCAAACTTTCTATAAACTCATATTAAACTTGGTTTAGGGTTTTCTTAGTTTAATAGTATATTAAATTTTAACCATTAATTTAGAACTTGATAAACGTAAAAGATTTATGTCAATAAAGAAGTGTATATAAACTAGTCCTCTCAAGTACAGACAAAACATAAATACAGAAAGAGTAGGTATTTATGCATTGTGCTATCCATCAAGCTATTGTACAAAAAGAAGGTCAAGAGAGAGAAACTAGTTCATAATCAATAAAAGTTTTATTTTTTATATCATGACGAATTCCATTCAAGGTAAGTGATTTATTTGCTTCATCTATGTGGTTATTATTGTATTCAAGATCTCAATAGGCACTAATGATTTATATATGATTCATGATTTGTGTATGATTTATGTCTTTACTGTTTGAATAATTAAGAATCGAAAAAACTTACATGCAGTATCAGAGTCGTATGTTTTTGAATAGATAATAATCCTTAAATTATTGATTTGATCATTGTTTCAATTATGATTCTTATAAAAAAATTTTGATTTTAGGGTTTTATATAAAGAATATTTTTCCCTATTAGAAAAAAGTTGCGTCGTTGGCAGTTCTTTGCATATGCCTGTGCATCTCTTGATTTCTCTCTCTAGGTTTCCTTGTAATTTTCTATGCACTTCTTTATTTCTGTGGTTTTCGGATTTGGTTCAAATAAGCAAATAGTTTTTCTCAATTCCACTAACATTCATCGGAGAGAATTAAAGAATTTTGGCAATAATGAGAGTGGGGGTCACACCTTTAAAGTCATTTTCCTTGGTTTGCTACACTTACTTTCTTTAGCATCTGTTAGGATGATGAATATGTCATGCAACAAATTAGAATGCTCAGAAAATCTTTGATTTAAGAATGGGTATTGGGTAATTTTTCAATTATGGAAAATTACTGTATATTACTTCTTCTTTATAAATTCTAAAGTTAGAGTTTTGAATAGAAAATTACAGTTCTAAAAAATTTTTGATGATGGATGAATTATTTTAAAAATAATATTTCTTATGTCTTGGTCATATTAATAATATTTTGACCTATAATAAAATTTAAATTTTAGTTTCATCTTATGATTATGATAGTATGATTAAAATTAATTTATTAGTCACCAAAGTGGCCAAATTTTGAATGTATGGTCATCTAATTTATGTATTTTTATGAAATGTCATTATGAAAATTTTATTAGTTGATAAAAATTAAGGACTTTACCCATAGGTAAATCAATGTTCTATAACTAGTAAATATAAAGGAGAAAATTCATAAGTTGTTGTCATATATGTATAGTTATCCAAAGATGCTAGATGTATTTGATAAAGTTTATTTAATTTTCTTATAAAGTTTAAATAGAATTTTAATGATGGTGATGATATGTATTGTTGTGTTTACCTAAACGAAACCTACAATATATTTTGTAATGCCAGACTTTCTGAGCCCTTTTTGCGTTGCTCTGTATTGGGAGATACTATTGTAAATTGACACATATATGGTTGTATATGAGTTCAAAGATGTATTTGAATTTTTTTGGTACATATGCCCATGATATAAAATGTTATATGCCCTTATATGAATTTAGAATTCATCGGTACGTGAAATCTTGGAGATTTCTGACATGTAAGCTTCTAAGTGTGTAAAATTGAGTCCATTGGATGGGTATGACCATAGTGGTCAAATTAAATGTGTTCTAATGCCTTAGAGGTGGTTAGACACGATTTATAGACTTATTGGACACTTAGAAAGCTTAATTAGAAAAGTTGATGTACGTAAGGACCTAATTGTAATTTTCAATTCTTAGAGGACCAATTTGTAATTTTATAAAGTTAAGGGGCTTAATTATAATTTTCAAAAGTCCGAGGACCAAAATGAATATAAAATTTTTGGTTATTCTTAAATTTGGACTTAATTGTAAATTTAGGAAAAGTTTGGAGGGTATTATGGTAATTTTATATAACCTAAGGGTAAAAGGGTAATTTCACCATAATTTGGTCAGAGAAAAGTCAAAATTGTAGAATCTTCGTATGTGTGGTCATACACTTCATTTTAGACTTTAAAACATCTTGTTTTAATTAAAAGAAAGGAGAAGAAAGGAGGAGAAAAAGATTTCGTACATCACCAAAATTCAAACTTCATTTTTATTTTTCAACTCAAACCAAGGTGTTCTAAGCTAATTTTGGGGTCAAGGAACTAAAATATATCATTAGATTTGAGAAAATTTCAAAGGATTTGAAGATATCACTAAAGGAAAGTATAAGTAAAATTTGCCTCATCTATCTCTACATTAGGATTTTAAGTTTGGTGTTAAGATATGTTGCTCTCCATGCTTGAATATGCATGAATTATGGTTTAGGTGAATGAAATGTGTCATAGAGAGGGTTAGTCAAAACTGAAAATGCCCTCTTTGGTGAAAGTTTGTGAATTTTTGAATACTTTTTGGAATTGATGATTTAAATGAATTCTATGATGGAAATGACGTAAATCACACGTTAGTATAGACTTTACGTACAAGAAAATAGATACACAAGAAGGGGGGGGGTTGAATGGTGTATCCTCTTTTTTGAATATAAAATCTTGTTAAGAACTTGTCTTTCTTATTAGAAAGATATCACAAAGTTATTTCATAGCTAAATCACAAATTATTTCTATATGATTATTTAACAACAAAATAAACTGAAGTAAAGAGTAGATAATAGACACTGCGATTTTTATACTAGTTCACCCCAAACTGTGGTCTACGTCTAGTCCTCAGAGTTAGTCTAAGTATTTCACTATTCTCCAAATGATTACAAGTACTCTTTCTTCCCTTCCAGAGCCTCTTCAGGTCTCTTACAAAGTATTCTTTCACTATCTTAGTCTCTCCAGGCTATCAACCTTTTCTTTCTATCACTGGAAAAAGATTGTGAGCTTTTGTTACAGTAATGTTAGCTCTATTCTAAGTAAGCACTGTAATAATTTTCTATCAGATTGTCTAACTTTCTAACTTATCTAAGATTATAACGTCTTCGACTACGACTAATATTTATAGCCTTCGTCTCTAATTGCTTCTTGATCTTTGATAACTGCTTCTTGATTCTTTATAACTGCTTCTAGGTTACCGTCATTTAGTTGAGTTTTGTAACTAACTCTAACTAAATAACTATTCTGATGTACTAATATATCTTCGTGCTATCGTCTATGTCTTTCTTTACGTCTGTGTTGCCTTTGCATCTGTGTCTGCATCTGCTTCTGTGTCTATATTGACTTTACGTCTGCATCTGCATCTGTGTCTATATTGACTTTATGTTTGCGTCTGCATCTATATTGACTTTGTATTTGCATCTATATTGACTTTGCGTCTACATTTGTGTCTATGTTTCCTTCTGCGTTTGTGTTCTGTACTTTGTCTGCACACTTAACATACTTGTTAAAAACATTCATTTGTTTTTAACATTATTATTATTTGATTGTCATCAAAATTAATCATCGTAAAGTCCTCTTGACTTAACAATCTCCCCCTTTTTGATGATAACAAATAATCATAATTTTAGACAAATCAAAGTGAATGAATTTTTATTCAATTGATGAATAAGAAAACAACAAATGAATGAGAAGACAACAAATAAGAAATAAGAAGACAACAACAAACAAAGAATGAGAAGACAATAACAAAAAAATACATATATATATGCTATCTTCTTCTTTTCTTCTATTTTGCTTCTCTTCTATTCTTCTTTTTCTTGTCTCCCCCTGTCTCCCCTTTTTTCTTTTCTCTTCTCTTCTCCCCCTATTTACTATTAATAAAAAATGTTACCTTAGATGCTTCATTATTTCAGAAAACATGTGCTGCATCTCTGTTCTGATCAACTTGAGGTTTGCTTTTGTTGTAACTCATATATAAGCTAATTCCTCAAGTAGATCAACGACTGAGTTTCGTAGATCATTCACTGAGCTTTGTAGATCATCCATTGAATCTTGTAGATCATCAACCTTAGTATTAATTTCTCAATCTGCTTCACTAAGGTTTCCTGACTCTACAGCTCAGAATGTCTTACTTATTCCATTCCAATAAGTTTGACTTGTTAAGTTAGACTCAATGGATAAAAATTTGTAGCAACATCTGTTTCTGAGGGTAAGATATCGAGTTCTATTATTTTCAAAATAGGAGGTTTGAAGAATTGCTTTCCTTCTGGGAAATCAAGGTCATCAGATTTAGGTAGTTTGGGAATGGTTTTTTCAAGAAGGTGGAGGACATCTTTAAGTGAGGGTATAAAACTTAAAGGTCTAAAGTGCATAATCAGGTGCACAAAAGTCTCTAAGTTGACAAACATACCTCCAACTTAGATAGATCTATAGTCTCCTTTAGTCACTCTTCTAACTACCTGAGAACTTGCATCTGTGGTGAAGTGTCCACAATTACTTCCTGATACTTTTGATATGTGATAGGAAATATAGATTCCTCTTAATTGTACTGCATAACATGCTTCATCTATGTTTCTCACTGCTTCATGTATCTGTTCTTCAGTCAGGTCACCTGTTGTTCTTTCAGGGTACATCTTTTGTTTCCCTTTTTTCAACATTACGTACAATGTTTGAAGCTTTTGGTTGTATGTCAGGTACGATCTTGATCAATGTTCTACTCATTGCTTGGTAGATAGTGTACCGATCTTTGTTCATCTTCTGTGGATATGGTTTTGACTTCTTATCCCTCAGAATCCCATATAATCTCCTTTCTTCATGATTTAAAAGATGCATAGACCCATTATTGATCAAAGTAGATTCAATCTGTACCTTGACCAACCTTTTCACAGGTTCTCTAGTTATTATTGAGCTTCTGCTTCTAACTGGTACCTCTTCTTCAATCACCTTTATTTTCAAGTCCTCTTTTCTGATAGGACTATGAGATTCCACTCTGTTTTCAACTGAATTTTCTTTTCGTTGACTCCAGTTGAAATAGTTTCTTTCTTACTGGTCTTCAACTTTTTACTTTCTTCTACTAGTCCAGAAGGTGGTTGTGGTTGAGTTCTCTTTCTTTCAAATTCCAATTTCTTCTTAATTCCAGTCTCTTTGGTTGGCTCTGTCTGCACTTATTGCAAAATTGAGGCTAGAGATCTTGTAGCTTGTAGTGTCTTTTCTATCTGATGAGATTCTTCACCAAGAGTCATTTGTCTCCCTCTCTTCTATTCTTCTTGTCGGAGAGTTAATATCCTTAGTGATCTTTTTGAATTTTTGATTTTCTCAAAATCAAGTTCCTCTGCCTTCCTTTTCAATGACACTTGTTTTCCAGATAGACTCACCTTGCTTTCTTCTCTTTTCCTCATCGTCTTAGCTTCAACTGCTACTTCTGACGATTTCTTCTTTCCTTATACAGCCATTCTTTCAGAAGATTGAGGTTTCTTTTTCTCTTTGGGAGTAACATTCCCACTCATACTTCGTCTGGCCTTATGCTCCCCCTCAATCCTTGCTTTTGGCGTAGAAGTTTTACTCAATCCTATTTTACCAATGGTGGCTACATTGATAACACTTTTAATGTTCATCTTCATCCTGTTTCCTCTATCCAGGAGAATTCCAGAATTTCTAAACATTCTTGTCAGTAGCATGCCATGTGGAAAGGCATTAGAGTCCTTGTTCATCTTCATCATATACCTTAGAATCAGGTGTGGAAGATTGATAGCCTTATGGTTGAGTAGGTAAAATAGACATTGCTCATCTATCGTTATCACAACATTTCTTGATCCTGTTCTTGGTAGAATGTAGTGAAAAAGTATGTTGTGTAGAACCCTAGCCTTCAGAACAAGGTTCGATGACTTCTTGTCATTGGGGTCATTACACCCATAGAGTTGTCGATTTACTAGTGCCTTCTCTATACGAGTTTGAGTCATCCATCTATGGTTGTAAGACACTCTTCTCCAACACACGGACATCCACTAACCTTCTCAATTAGCTCCAGTGTCACAATAACCGACAGTCTATCCACCAATGATACTACTGTGTCATCTACCACATTTGCATTCTTCCAAAAGTCATACACTTCATTCAGATAAACTGTGTCACGAACCTGAAACAAGTTTTTCCATCCGGATGCCTTAACTTCAGGTTCAATGTCCATCTGATTCTCCTTCAATGATTCAAAATCAACATGCTTTCCATAAATCTTTGCTTGTTCCATTGTGATCTTTAAATAGTAGGAACTTCTCAAGGTAAAGAGATTAGTATCTGAAGATGAGAGCGTAACTGAAAGGTCTCGAAATGAATAGTTGTTTTTGAGAGTTCTGCAAAAATCGATTTCAGAGGATTTCAAGAGTTTTCTAGAGTAGGTGATGTTCTAAACCGTCTGAGAGGCTTTCCTTTATATTTCCCTCCAAAAATAATTACCGTTTGTAACTTGTAGTTACTGGCTCTTAAAGAGTTAAAACTTTTTATCTTCCTTTTGTAAGAATCGTCTGGGTCATGACGTGTCAAACGATTGGTCTCTAAAGACTACCATATTCAAGTTTTGTTTGAGTTTTTTTAATCTTTCTTCATTCAAGGGCTTAGTAAAGATATTTGCCCATTGATGACTTGTGTCAAAAAACTGAAGACTGACGATTCCTCTTTGTATATAGTCTCATAGAAAATGATGTCTAACTTCGATATGCTTCACCCTTGAGTGTTGTATTGAATTCTTTGATAGGTTGATAGCACTTGTGTTGCCATCGAAGATAGGAATTTGTTCTTCTTTTTACTGAATAATCTTCTAACTGATACTTAATCTATAACGTCTGTGAACAATAACTTACAGCAGACATATATTCAGCTTCTGCAGTAGATAGTGCAATTGAGCTTTGCCTCTTACTAGACTATGAAACTAAATTATGGCCAAGAAAGTGACAGCCTCCACTTGTACTCTTCCTATCAATTCTATCTCCAGCGTAATTAGCATCACAGTAGCCAATTAACCTGAAATCTTTACCTTTCTCATACATTAAGCAAAGATCAGTAGAACCTGATAGATATCTCAAAATTCTTTTAACAGTAATATAATGAGATTCTCTAGGATCTGCTTGAAATCTAGCACATAAATAGAGACTAAACAAAATATCAGGTCTACTTGCTGTAAGGTAAAGAAAAGAACCAATAATCCCTCTAAAAAGGGTTTGATCAACCTTCTTACCTGCTTCATCCTTAGGTTGAAGGGTGCATAGGAGTTGACATAGGTTTCACCTTATCCATATCATATTTAATCAACAACTCTTTTATATACTTCTGTTGATGAATAAAAATCTTTTCTTCGGATTTTATGACTTGTAATCCAAGAAAGAATTTTAATTCACCCATGATGCTCATTTCAAATTCGCTTTTCATTAGTTTCTCAAAACTAGAACATAGCTTTTTAGACGTTGGACCAAAAATAATATCATCAACATATATCTGTACTATTATGAAATCATTCTTAATACATTTTCTAAATAGCGTTTTGTCTACATGTCCTCTACTAAAACCATTTTCAATCAAAAAGGAACTTAGAAGATCATTCCAAGCTTGAGGAGCTTGTTTCAGGCTATATAAAGCTTTATGAAGTCAATAGACATGATCTGGTTTCTTAGGATCTTCAAAACCAGGAGGTTGCTTTACATACACTTCTTCATCAATAAAACCAGTCAAAAAGGCACTTTTCAAGTCCATTTGAAACAGCTTTATGTCATGACAAACAACATATGCAAGCATAATCCTGGTAGCTTCTAATCTAGCTACAGGAGCATATGTTTCATTATAGTCTATTCCTTCTTGTTGATTATAGCCTTGAGCTAC
>JANZXR010000006.1:28248453-28276055 GCA_027575705.1 Erythroxylum echinodendron
TATTTTTATTTATATAGAAATATATACAAACAATTAAAGAATAATTTTTATATTTTTTACTTTCATTAATAAAAATTTTATTAAAAATTTTTATTTTATTATTAATTATATACAATTTTTATTAATAATATAAAAATATTATTATTAGGTTAAGAAGAAAGAATATAAAAATATTATTAATTATATACAAGAATATAAAAATATTATTAATTATATACAAGGAGATTAGGGTTAAAAGAAATAATTAGTATTAAGAAAAATTATTAAGAGTATTTTAGGTAGTATGTATTTATTAGTTTATGTTTTATCTTGAACCTCCGAAATCGGAGGTTTTTTATTTTCATTGTATAAGAAGGGATGGAACGTAACATGAAACCCTCCTCTTCCATCTCATTCCTTTTCATTTCATTATGAAACCCTCAACTAAATGATGGAAGTTTGTTACGTTCTATTCCATTCTATTACTAAACCTCCAACCAAATAGACCCAAGGGGCTGTTAATTTACATGGAAGAATGGTAATAGGAATGAGAATAATTATAGTGAGAAATAAGAATGGACATTATCATTCTAATTATGATGGTTGATTAAGAAGAATAAATAATTACCATTACCATTACTATTGATAGTGGTTGGCTTGTAAAAAATATGAAGAAATAAAAATTTATTTTTAATTAATAAATAATAATATTGTAGTTAATTATATTTTAATTAACTAATTATATTTTTATTAATTATATTATAATTAACTAATTAATTATATTTTAATTAATTATATTGTAATTAATTAATTATATTGTAATTAATTAATTATATTTAATTAATTAGTATTAAAAATATTTTTAAAAAAAGAATTACTATTAAAAATAATTTTCCTTCCTCTACTAAATAAAGAGATAAAAGGTTTCTCAAAAATAAAAAATCAAATTATGACCCCTACAATAATATCCAACAATTAACTACTCACGTATTTTCGTCCTCGCCTAACATCCCCTAACAGAACTATTGCGTGGAATGGATATAAGGTTTCGGTGGATAGCCTTTTGCAATAAACAATCATTTTGTAAATAATGAGAAGGGGGGCACACCCTTAAAGTTGCTTTCTCATGATTGTCATTTTCCATTTCCTCAATGGCATTTCCTTGTCGTTTGGCCGATTGAATATGCACTCACCAGTCACCTTGTCATGTCTTCTCTTTTGTCTTTTGCTCATGAGTTTGAGTACATGTCGAAATTAAAGGAATTAAAGCAAGTAAACAAAAGGGCTTAAAATGGATACGATGTTTAACCTCATGGAAGTGTAGTAAGAGACACGTGTGGGCATCTTTTCAATTTTTAAAAATTACTGTATATTGCTTCATCTTTCATAACTTCTGGAATTAGGTTTTTTTAATGGAAATTACACTTTTAACCTGTGAAGTTTTGATATGGATGAATTGTTTTTAAAGTTTTGATTTTTTACGTTTTGGTCATATTAATGATATTTTGACTTATAATCAAAATTTTAATTTTAGTTTCACCTTGTTATTATTATTATTATTATTATTATATATTACAATATAATTAAAATTAATTTGTTAGTCACCAAAATGGCCAAACTAATTTTTGAATATGTGGTCATATAATTTGTTTATTTTATAACATGTTGTTATGAAAATTTTATTAGTTGATAGAAATTAAGGACTTTACCTAAAAGTAAATCAATGTTCGATAACTAATAAATATAAAAAAACCGATATACTGTTGTGACTAATTTATTAAGAAGAAAGGACCTACTAAAGGTCGACAGGTTGTTGATGGTGAAGGACGAGACAAAAGTTAGATAAATGTTACTTCTGCAAGAAAGAAGGACATTATCAGAAATATTGCCTAACGTAAGACTTGGTTAGAAAAGAAAGGTATACATTATGTTTTTGTATACTTTGAATCAAACTTATCCGAAGTTCCATCTAATACTTAGTAGTTTGATTTTGGTGTCACTACCCATATTTCTAATATTATGCAGGGATTTCTTACAATCCAAATCATAAACCCAACTAGCAATTTTCTATTTATGAGAAACCAAATAAAAGCCCCAATTAAAGGTGTAGGGACTTAGAGACTGACATTATATACTGGACATCACTTAGATCTAATGAACACTCTCTATATACCTCAATTTCTAGAAATTTAATTTCTATCTCTAGACTTGATGCTAGTGAATATACCTTTAATAGTGGACATGGTTGTTTAAATTTGTATAAGAATAATTTCTTTTTTGGTTATGAAATGCTTATGGAAGGTTTATATAAATTGAACCTTGATGAACATTTTTTTTCTAAATCCCTATTTATTATTAATCATAATGTTGGAATGAAATGTAGTTTGGTGAATGAACATTCTGCTTACTTTTGGCATAAACGTTTGGGTCATATATCCAAAGAGAGGTTACAAAAATTAGTAAGGAATGAGATTTTACCAAATCTAGATTTTACTGATCTTGGCTTATGTGTGAAATGCATTAAGGGTAAGGAAACCAAACATAGCAAGAAAGCAATCACGAGAAGTAGTCAGCTTCTTGCAATAATGCACATCGACATTTGTGGACCTTTTGACACTCTGTCCTTTAATGGAGAAAAATACGTCATCACATTTTTAGGTGATTTTTCACGGTATGGATATATCTATTTGCGACATGAAAAATCTCAAGCTGTAATACCCTTGGAGTGTTTGTAAAGTAGGTTGAGAGGTAATTATATAGAAAAGTGAAAATTTTAAGATCTGATAGAGATGGTGGGTATTATGAAAAGTATGATGAATCTGGACAGTTTCCTGGTCTGTCTTGTGCTGCGAAAGTTATGGCAAACATGCACAGTATACTATGCTAGGAACACCACAACAAAATGATATTGAAGAAAAGCGAAATAGAACATTAATGGATATGGTTAGAAGTATGATGAGTAGTTCCTCATTACCCAAAAATTTGTGGATGTATATGCTTAGAATTGCTATATGTCTGTTAAACAAGGTTCTTAATAAAGTAGTCCCAAAAACTTCTTTCGAGTTATGGACTAGAAGAAAAACTAGTTTAAGAAACTTGCATGTTTCAGGTTGTCCAAAAGAAGCACGAATTTATAATCCATATGAAAAAAAACTGGATTCTCAAATAATTAGTGGTTACTCTATTGTTTACCCAAAGAAATCCAAAAGGTACAAGTATTACTGTCCGAACCACAGTTCTATAATTGTTGAAATAGCCAATGCCAAATTTTTAGAGAATTATGAGGTTAGTGGAAGTGTTGAAAATCAAGTTTTGGCTATTAAAGAAAACAACATTTGATGTTCTATCACTCATAATTGTTCATAAACCCACACTCACAACAAATGTTGTTCCTGCTTTGGAAGATCAAAATAATTAAGAACAACATTTGGATAATAAAGTAGTGCCTCATGAAGAACCTAACTTACCACCAACTCATGCAAATGAACCAGCTGGTATAGCTTTGAATAAAACTATAAGGGCTGAAAGGTCAACTATTGTTCATGATTATGTGGTTTATTTGTAAGAATCATATTTTGATTTTGGCATTGGTAATGTTCCTGTTTCATTTTCACAAGCTATAGGTAGTGATAAGTCTGAAAGATAGATTGGTGTTATGAACGAATAAGTTGAAATAAATGACTCAAAATAGTGTTTGGGATCTTTTAGACTTGCTAGAAGGTTCTAAACAAGTTGGCTATAAATGGTTCTTTCAGACCAAATGCAGCTCGAATGACAACGTTGGGAGATATAAAGCTATACTTATTGCCAAAGGTTACACTCAGAAAGATGATATTGATTATAAGGAGATTTTTTTCACCTGTCTCAAAGAAACATTCATTGAGAATAATTTTAGCATCAATAGCTCAATTTGATTTAGAGCTACATCAAATGGATGTGAAAATAGCCTTTTAAAATGGGAATCTTGAGGAGGAAGTTTATATGGGTGAACTCGAAGGTTTTTCCACTTAAGGTAAAGAAAGTATGGTGTGTAAGTTGAAGAAGTTAATATATGAACTTAAACAAGCTTCTAGACAATGGTATATTAAGTTAAATAATATCATTACTTTTTTCAAATTTGAGGAAATCACTGTTGATTGGTGTATTTACCAGAAGATTTGTGATAGTTTATATTCTTAGTTCTATATATTGACGACATTTTGCTTGTTGCTATATGACTAAAGAATTTCATTCTAGGAATTTTAAAATGAGAGATATGGGAGAGGCATCCTATGAGATTGGAATTTCAGTATTCCATAAGAGATCAGGAGGTTTATTATGATAGTCTCAAAAAGCCTATATTGAGAAAATTCTTGAGAAATTTAACATTCGCAAGTGCTTATTAGGTCCAGTCCTTATTCAAATGGGAAATAAATTTAGACTTATGCAATACCTAAAGAATGATGTGGAATGTAAGGAAATGGAAACAATTCCATATGCTTATGTTGTGGATAGTTTGATGTGTCTACAAACCTATACTAGACTCAACATCAGTTTTGCAGTAGGGATGCCGGGTAGATATCAAAGTAATCCTAGTGTTGATGATTGGAGGGTTGTAAAGTGTTAAGATATCTTCAAGGAACAAAGAGTTACATGCTCACTTATAAGACGTCTGCTCATTTAGAAGTGATTGGATATACAGATTCAAATTTTATCGAATGTGTTGATAGTAGAAATTCAACATTTGACTATTTTTCCTATTAGCTGAATGAGCAATCTCATGGAAGAATTCCAAATAGTCTATCATTGCTTCATCCACTATGGAAGTAGAATTTGTAGCTTGTTACGAGGCTACAATCCTTGCATTATGGATTCAAAACTTTATTTCAAGGCTTAAGGTTGTCGACATAGTAAGCAAAACGCTAAAAATTTATTGTGATAATTTTGTAGGAGGAAAAAATGACAAATACTTTAGAGGCCAAAACACATAGAATTAAAGTATTTTGTTGTTAAATAGGATATTCAGAAACAAAGAGTGCATGTAGAACATATTAGGATGGATCTCATGGTAGCAGATCCTCTAACTAAGGGCTTACAACCAAAGACATTCGAAGAACATGTACTTAGGATGGGTCTTGGTTTTATTGATAATTGATAATAATATTTGATGATGATGTTTTAGTACTCTTAAGCTCAATAATAATATATTTTTGAATTTTTTATTTTTTATTTATTATGTTTCTGGATACATGATTGTTTGAATAAGAAATTTGTATATGTTTTTATAACAGGTATGTGGACTGTATGTTATTTATATACAACTTATGAACCTAAACATAATAAGTTCTTAATATAGTGGTATATGGAAGGAGTATGCGACTATATTGTGTATGACTGTCATAACCCACATTATGTGATTTGTTGTGTTGAGGTACTTATGATGGTAATGATCTATAAGATTTAATTTTTTAATTGTATGTTATACTGTTAAATGTAATGATGAAACATCCAATCAAGCGGAAGAATGTAAGAAATTTGGCCTGATGTTGTGGCCCATATTTTCTGTAGGCCCATATTAAACTAGGTTTATGTTTTTTCTTTGTTTAATATTATATCAAATATTGACTATTAATTTAGTACTTGATAGACGTAGAAGATTTAATGCCAACAGAGAAGTATATATAAATTAGTCTTCTCTCTACCCTAATTAAGTATAGACAAAAACAAATACAAAATGAACGTATTTGGGTATTGGGTTATTCATCAAGCTATCTATTATAGAAAGAGGGTTAAGAGAGAGAAACTAATTTGTAATCATTGAAAGCTTTCTCTTTATATAATGATGAATTCTACTTATGGTAAGTGACTTATTCACTTTGTATATGTGGTTATTATTATATTCAAGATCTAAACATGAATGATTTACGTATGATTCATGATTTACTTATGATTTATGTCTTTAATGTTTGAATATTAAGAATGAAACATTTTATTCTATTATCACAAAATTACCAATTTCAAGTACATATGAAGCTTTAAGAGTTCAAAATGAACTACCTCTCTGTTTTTTGCCTGTTTCATATGCTCAAATCCCTAATTGAAGAATTACAAATTGTTAGTTGTGCCCTTTCCTAACTAAATTTTAATGCCATTATTTATCGAATTATAGGGAGTGAGTTTCATGGCATTATTACAACCCTTAGCCTATGCCCCGAACCTATTTTATTATGTGAATTACGTGGCCAATTGCTAGCTCATAAAATTCTTATTAAAAGTGCACAAGAATTACCATTGCTAATACGGTTATTAAACCTTCATCAAACACCCTTAATTCATCCCTAACACATTTTTTCAATTCACCAGCTTACCTACCCCTTTCTATAGCAATTCTTCCAATCATAACAACATCAATTCAAATTGACAAAGCCGACAATGTCAATTTGTGGATGGTGAAATCGTATTGTCGATCATTATAGAAAATGATATCAATGTCAGGACACCTCTCCTCAACCCAACTTTACTTATGTTTAAGCTGCTAACACCGATGGTTCTCCATAACATGTCTGGATTCCTAACACTACTACAAACTATTACATTGCCCATAATCTATCCACCATCGACACTCTTAATGAAAATCAAGGCACCAATTTTCTTTATGTAGGTAATAGTAAAGGGCTTTAAATCTCTCATACAGGTAATGGATCTATCCTATCAGCATGCGGTACTATGAAACTTAAAGATGTACTACACGTTTCATTTTTTTTGTAAAGAACTGGCTACCTATTCAAAAGTTTACTTCTGATAACTATTGTTTCTTCGAAGTTTGTCTAAACTATTTTTTTGGGTCAAGGATCAAGACCCTAAAAGAATTTTCAAGGATTGAGCAAGCATGATGTTTATTCTCTTCATGCATCAATATGACAAGCTCTCAATATAAAACAATTATCTACAATAGATTGGCACGTCAAACTTGGTCATCCTCATTTTTAGAAACTTTTCAAGACAATAAAAGACTTTAATTTCTCGTTCTATTTGTCATCCATATTTTTTATATGCATTAGGAATATTAATTCGTGTTCCTTTAGCTTATGTCCAATATTTTAGTTGTGCAGCTTTTGATATCATCCACTAATGTTTCAGGTTACTCTCATTGCTTTCCTTTAGTGGTCATCGTTATGCTTTACTTTAATTCACCTAAGTGTATCTCCTTAAAAATTAAAGCTTAGTTTTCTCTATTTTTATAAAATTTGAAGCTTTTGTTAAACGTCAATTTAATACATCCTTTAAAGCATTTCATTATGAGTGGGGGGAGAATGTAAATATTTTCTCCAATGCTCTTACACACACAAACAAAATGGATTGGCTAAACGTAAGATTAGACATTTGATTTATAATAATTTCACTCTTTTAGCATATGTTTCCTTTCCACCAAAATTCTAGAATTTTGCCTTTGAAAAAAATACCCATATTGATAAATTATTTACTTTCTCATGTGGGATTTCTTTCTCATAAAGTGTATATTTAAAGATATGAGAAGTAAGAGATAAAATGAATTATATTCTATATAATTTGGCCATTGGATCAATCATGTACATAATGCTATGTACTAAATCAAGTGTCTCTTATGCTTTGAGCATAACCAATAGGTTTCAAGCCAATCCTAGTAATGGTAACTAGATAATTGTGAAAAATATTTTAAAGTACAAGAGACTAAATATATTTTCTTGATCTATAAAGGAGCTGAACTAAGAGTTCAGGGGTATTCATATACTAGTTTCTAGATGATAGCAAATTACAATCAAGATATGTCTTTACTCTGAATGATGACACAGTAAGTTAAAAGAGTTTCAAACAACTAACCATTGCAGATTCTACAACTAAAAGTATATTTTTTTGTTAGAGATGAAAAACAAAGCAATTTTTATCGAGAAGTTCATCATAAAACTTGGAGTAGTTCCTAATATTATTGAGCCAATAGTTTTATACTATGAAAATAATGACCTCATTGCATATGAAAAAGATCCAAAGTCGCATCAACAGTCTAAATATATACTTAAGAAATTCCATTTAATTAGGGAGAAAGTGGAGTAAAAAGACATAGCATTAGAGTAAGTTTTCATTGAAAGGAATCTTACAGAGGTGCTTCAATAAATATGTAGGTGCTTACTAAATAATAATTTTATTGAACTAACTTGATTATGAGGATTTCAAATAAAATATTACTTATGCGTTTGTGAATTTTCTAATTTTGATGGTTGTATAATTGATCCTTCAATTTGAGATTACTAACGTACCTCATGTGAGGATTATTATGCTTTGATATTACTTATGACTTATTCTATTTAGGGCAATTCAGTCGGCAATACTTAACTATTTAGGGTAGTTCAATCTGTAGTACTTAGATATAGTATGAACCATAATAAAGATAGCTTAATAAGTTAATAACAAATTCATCATTCTAAAGAAATTAAAGAGAATTTGTTATTGCTCTTAATTAGTAATGATAAATTCTCTCATCAAAGTGAAATATGATTTAAAAAGAAGTTTTCAAATATTAATTATAAATCAATTACTAATTAGTAAAAATAAACTTGATTAAATTTAAAAAAGTAGACAATATATTAATACTCCATATATCAAATTAAAATATTAGATGATGAAAATATTAAATTATACATCATAACCTTGCATAAATAAGTTGAATCTAACCGCTTTGACATTAATAATATTTGAATAGTTATGACATGTTGTCAAACGCCAATCTTGATCTATTGTTATAAATTGTTTAATTAAAGAACTAAAAATAAATTAAAAAAAGTTATAATTATAAATTAGAATCATAATTTATAATTATTACTAACATATTAGGAAACTAATGAGTTACGCTTAAAAAGTAGCTAAAAAATTAATTTGAGATTAATTTTATTATTAAGTTTGAAAATTTTTATGACCAAATATAAGTATTAAAATTAAACTTCTAGATTATAATCAGATTAAGAAGTTTGACTTTAATAAGAGGGAAACTCTTCAGGCTTTCTCGACAGGAAACAAAGGTACAGAGGATTTGACTCCTCTCAACAGGTAAGCACTCTTGTCTTGACAAAATAGTTTTCATATTATAATGTTAAAGGAATGATGATGAGGATACTAGCAGGATTCGTTGTCGGATTTAGGTTAATATTTGTTCTTGAAAAGCTAGTTGATTCTATGCAAAATTTAAATAACCAAACTAGGCAGTGATTTGAATTAGGTTAAAGAAATGACCGTGAGAGATAGAGATCGATTTGGTGCAGGAATGAAATCATCAGTTCTATTTCTGACGTGTTTTATAAATATTTAGATAAGATGAGATGTAAGAGAATAAATAAACCTAGTGATCTATTTCTGTTGATATAGGATAAAATTATCTATTCTTATTTTGTTCTTATTCTGTATTATTTATTGTTATTCATACAATTTTTGGAGTCCACGTTCCATCTCATCAGCACATTTTACTGTGTATAGCATTGAGACATGACCATAAGAGATGGACGTCGATCAACCGATTGATGGCTGGAAGGAATCAACATGCGTCATCACAGTCTTGGATTTTTCATCCGCAGGTAATTTGTTTGCTAGTACCTAAACCAAGACAAAATTAGACGCTGGAAGATACAAACTTACCTTGATGAGAAAAATAAAATCATAATTTAGTTTTGCTAGACATCCACGTTGGCGCAGCTCAAACGCATCTCCAATCCCACACTTGTTGATATTGATAAGGAAAAAGCTAGGTACCTTTGTGTTGGACTTGAAAGGGCACCCGTCACACTTTGTTCTTTCATAATATCTGAACATATTTAGTGTTTCTGCTAGCTATTGGGGCACTAGCATTTGACATTTAAGGCCCTGTAGTTGTTGTGGTGAGGGCCTCTGAATTGTCGCTCCCGATGCCGTTGTTACTGACTGCAGTGAAAACTGATTCTTTTGAAATGATCATATTTCATATTATTACTAATCTAATTCCTGATAACTAACTTTTTCATTTTTAGTTGGTGTTCATGGGTTTAATGAAGAACAGCTGAAAGTAATGGGCTTGACTCTTTGAAGCCAGATTAGATTAATTGAGGGAAACAAAAGTAGAGAAATGCCGGCTTGGTGAGGAAATTGGGCCTATGCCGAAACAATTAGAGATCCAGCAAGAAAATCTTCTCCCTTGGAGCTGAAATGAACTATAGTTTATAAATATAATTCTGGGGGATGCCACGTGTATTGTAGTGAGTGGATCGCTGCAGTAAAACTCCATAGAATGGTGCCAGTGAATTTCAGATCACACAATTCTAACATGCACATCAACCAGACATTCAATGACCAAAACCTTTTATCCGACTCTGTCTGACGTTGTCTGCGTGTGTAGCCACATAGGGCAGTCCTGGAAATGGCCCTACGATCATCACTCAATGCAAGGCTCCCTCTTCCGACTCCGTCGACGCCCAAAGCTACAATCTTCAAGAGACCCATCTCCCCCGCATCTCTGCCAACATCAACTTCTCTGTCTCTGTTGGCTCTCTCCGCTCCTCCATCTGAAGCCAAAGCATTCACTCTTTCCAAAGACCAGATTGTCTCTTCCCTCACTGATGTAAGAATTGCAGCTACAAGTTCATGTTTGTTTCTTTGGACAGCACTGGACAAGTTTGTTATTGTTTAGCCAAATACTGAAATGTGCTATTGTTTAGCCAAATATCTGTTTGTAGGCTTTCTTTTCCTTCAAATTCAGTTGAAACCGGTTTATTGAAATGCTGGTTTATAAATCTTGTACTTGTGTACTTGTGTTTAGAGAGATGAAACATGCGTCAAACCGGTTTCTTTGTGTCAATCAAACAAAGTTAACTTCATTTCTCCAGTTTAACTTGGCATCCTTCCCTTGAAATCGGCTTTTCTGTAGATTGAGAAGACATTGAATCAGGTCGAGGAAGTTGGTACCAGTATTTTAGATACTGCACAAAGTGTCGTAGGATTTTTCAGTAATGCCTTGAAGCCTGGAATAGATGTGGCATTGCCAATTGTAAAGCAAGCTGGGGAAGAAGCACTCAAAATTGCTTCTCCTGCTATTTCCGAGGCCTCGAAAAAGGCCCAAGAAGCAATTGAAAGCTCTGGGATTGATACACAGCCTGTTCTGAGCGCTACCAAGGTTTGGAAGTTTAATAGCATGAATTTATATTCCGAGCCCTGGAATTGTTAAGGTGATAATGGGTGTGTCAGTTTTATTTTTGATTTAACTGTAATGACTCTGGCATTATCTGATTTGGAAGTTTAATAGAATGAATATATATTCCCAGCCTTGAAATGTTAATCCGATTACTACTGATGTGTGAATTCTCCTTTTATTCTTTTTTCAATGACTATTTGGTGTTCTATTATTCATTTGAGAAATCCAAACTTCATTTATGTGAGCATTTCTGCAATTAACTCTCTGTATATCATATATTATGCCTTGTATATAATTCAAGTGTTGGGAAACTGGGAAATATGTGTTAAGCAATTGCTTTACATTACAGTTCGTTTTACTCTATCCGAAGTATTAAGCAAATGTAATAGTTAATCCCGAAAGAATTAAAGAGCTAATAGATAAATGAGGTGGACTTAGTTGAATTGCAGATGCGAACATAAATTGGAAGGATTCTGAATGTTAAAGCCAATGAAACGGCTTTATATCAGTACAGTGATCTGCTGAACGCGTGAGAAACTAATGCAATTCTTTGAATTGTTAGCAAAACAGTTAGCCAGTTGTAATATCCACCGAACTGTATATAGTACTTTTGGAAGTGTTTGGTACTTCTTACCTTGCATTTGCTCTAATGAAGTTCTTTTCAAGTCACTGTATGTGACTTCAGTGCTTGTGTTTTCGGGATCTCATCGAAGTCATTGTAAAGGTAAAATATTCTAACAATACTATGTTTAATAATAATTGATGACAGACAGTGGTTGATGCTGCCCAAAAATCCACTGTGGTAATTGAAAAGGCCAAGCCTATAGCCTCTTCGACTGTGGAAACCATCTTGTCAACAGACCCTATTGTGATTATAGGAACTGCTGGAGCAATTTATCTTGCATACCTGCTCTTTCCTTCCATATGGTCTGCTGTCTCCTTTAGCATTCGTGGCTACAAAGGTGAAGTAGTGTTTCATGTTGTAGAGTTCTTCTCTTCTTAATTGCACCTATGATTTATTATAGACCACTTCTTTAAATGTTAGAATGATCTCTCTGGGCTTTTTGTTGCTTTTAAATGGTACTTGTATAATGAATTCAGGCATCTCTTGCATGACGTCTTTAATTTAGACATTTCAGTTTGAGTTATTGAAAGAAAATGTTTGCTCTGGGGCTAAACCATATTTGTTTTTGATCCTTTAGGAGAGCTTACACCAGCTCAAACCCTTGATGCTATATCTACAAAAAATCATGTTTTGATTGACATTCGATCAGAGAAGGATAAGGATAAAGCTGGTGTTCCCCGCCTTCCATCCAGTGCCAAGAACAAGATTATGGCCATTCCGTATGTAAATCTAGTGCTTCAGTCATGCCAGTCTAGATGTAATGCATAAAATCGGCACTCAAGAGGACTAAATGCGTTCTTATTGCTAACCAACAAATCATAACAATTACTTTGAATCAGCAGTTGAACATGACATGATTTACATGATTACAATGCAAATCATGCATAAGATGGTCAAGATTGCTTGTTCTGTTTGTGCTGGATAGTCTCATTTAGGTGGGCATTTTCTTGGTAACTCATTCTTAAAGCTGAAATTTCAGCTTGGAAGAACTTCCCAGCAAATTGAGAGGCCTTGTCCGAAGTGTAAAGCAAGTAGAAGCTGAACTGGCTGCTTTGAAGATTTCCTTTCTTAAAAGACTTAACAAAGGCTCCAACATCATCATCATGGACTCGTGGGTTTCCTCCTTGCCTGCCTCATAATGAGTGAAATATACCTTTAGATCTTTTCAGTATCTCCTTCCTGTTTTGGACTAACTTTAGTCTTGAATTCCTTAAAACGAACAGCTATTCAGATTCAGCAAAAATAGTTGCCAGAGCATTGACAAGCCTTGGGTTTAAAAATTGTTGGATTGTGGCTGATGGTTTTTCTGGAAGCAAAGGGTGGTTGCAGAGTCGTTTAGGAACGGATACATATAACGTGTCTTTTGCTGAGGTTCTCTCACCAACCCGGGTTATCCCTGCAGCAGCTAGGCGCCTAGGCACCAGAAGCACAAAGTTGCTGCCTGGAGCTGACTAAAGTTGCTTCTTCAGGAGCCAAATGCAGGCTTTTCATGGTATACCCAAAAGCAACGCTTGATTGTACATTTCGGATTTAGAATAGTGTCATGTAGTTCTTTTACATCGGCTTTTAATTCATTTGTTCTTCATTTTGCTTTCATCTATCCTATTCCCTTTGATAATCATATTAAAAGTTAAAAAGCACTAACTAGGCATGTCAAAAGTGCCCGGTTTGTATTTGGCCTATGTTGATGGTCGGCTTGGGAGGCTGGCCTACGACTTGGCAGTTATTTTCAAAATGATACCGTTTTATCAAAAACAATGTCGTTTTGAATATTTTTATTTAAAAAATACATGACTGGTTTGGCCGCGGGCTTGCCTATGCAAGCCCACGCAATCCCTAGCACCAATGACCCTAGGACTATCTACACTCCACATCTCATCTGCAAATTTTTTCCAAGCTTTTCCCGGAATCTCAGAACAAATATCCATTTTGGGCTTTCACATAAATTATTAGTGCGTTTAAATTGTATTAAAATATCATATTCTGCAGCAATAATTAAAACCTTCGTCATAACTTCTTTTTGTGATGGTTTAGCCTATTATGACTATCATATAGAACCACATAAAAATTCAAAACAAATGTTGTGTTCCCATATCATTATATTATAATAAAGTTTCCGAGGGGTGATCCAAAGTGCTAGAGCATGTCTCTTGTGTGATTGTAACTTCCAATTCAGGCCTTATGAGGGATCATTGACTGGAAAGTAAAAATATGTTAGAACTTATAAGTATTGGGTATTATATTATTTAGTTTTAAATTACTAACTGATCAAATAATTTATTTAAAATATGTAATTTATAAATTATTGTATCCACTCGATAATTTATTGGCGCGGAGATTAAAAGTGAATGTTGCAATTATACCGCTATAACATTATAAACTAATAATGATAATAATACTAAAGAGAAAATCGATCTTTGGAATTCCCTTATTAATATTGTCTATAGAAAAAAATTGCTATAATTAAAAAATTTTCAATCGTATAATAATTATAAGTATTTTTATTTTCAAGTCCTTCATGTTAATTTTTTTTATATCATACTACTGAATTTAATTGTCATATTGGTATGGTGATAGTACATGTTTTTTTAATGCAATATTAATAAAGATAATAATTTCCAGAGAATAAAATAAATAATTTTTAACAAAGTCATAGCATTACGTGTATATATGTTAAATTACACATTTAAATCTTCATATAGAATTATATTATTTTAAATATTATATCTTAATAATCTTGTAATGTAAATATTTTGATATTTGACGTAAAATATTTTATACTATTATTTATATACCTGTAGGATTATGACATCTTAAAATACTATATGTTTTATTCATATTATTTATAATTAAAAGTAAATCAAACTTACGTGTATTTGAAATTTATCCAATTGAATAATTACTCATTACTGATTATGCTCATAAATAAACATAAAAGTATAAATGTAAACCTAAACAATGTCCAATAATGAAATTTATTCTCAAATTTAAGTGCAGTATATTTTAAAACTCTCATCCACAGAATTTGCTTTGAGCGGAAGTGTGACAATAAACTTAATATAAACCACTTACAATACAAAATAACTTGTAAGTGGCGATGATCTTAAAATTGTCAGCACAGATCATCATCCAACTGATCTTATCTTATCCCTCGTTAATAATACAAATTATTATGTTATAGTAATACTCATAAATTAATATGATAAGTACAAAACTCATTATTTTAGTATCGGTACACACCTGTAACTAGATACGTAATTACTCATGTTACACATAACAAAACAATTACAAGACTCATTTGTTATATCATTCTTTACTTTTTTAGTTTATTTGATCACTACAAAGCTCGTTTTGATATCAAAAAGTAGTATGAATCCCTAAGAACTGACTATACCAATAACTCTAGTTCATCTGGCAAACCTAATATCATTCATCTTATTCTTACCTTTTCTTTAGCCCGAAACTAGCCTATTCACCAATTAGATGTCAACAAGTCTTTTTATATGGAAATCTTTAGGGACACACTCATCTTGATTCCTACAAACCTGTCTTTACTCCCATGATCCTGTTCCTACCTCTATATAAAAATCTCTAATCCCACTAAATGTCATAGTATTATTGGAGCTCTACAATATCTCTGACTAATAAGGCCTAATATTCAATTTGTTGTTGACAAAGTTGCCTAGTTCTTATGTTGCCCTAACGATATTCACTGGTCATCTATTAAATGTATTTTTTTATTCCTTCTCTCCACTCTATCCCATGACCTTCATGATCGTGGTGTTCCGATAAGTGTAAGTTTTAATTAATAACCTTGATAATCTACAAGCGTATGGATTGTTCACGTAGTACCTAAGGTGTTGATCCAACGAGAAGGGATAATCTAATCCTAAACTCTAAGGTCAAACAATTCGCAAAAATTCAAATATAATGAAACTAAAATAAGAATGTAATTCAATCAATAAAATCGATTCAAGAATCAATCGAGAAAATATTAACAAATTAGCAAATGTAATGGATACTCAAGAATCAACCTAAGAAACTACCAACTGAGAGAAAAGGAAAATTTACCTATCTTTAATGTTAACCTAATTGATTACAAATTACTGAATTATTGATTCTAGATGGTCTTAGGGTTGATTACTCTCTCTCGAATTATAACCATTAATCCTAATCAGATTATGAGAATTGCAATATCTCGATTAACAATCTATCCAAAACCCTAATTAGATATGAAATTGTCGAAAAACTATCGGGAACTTATACAAGATCTCTCTTTTCACAATTTACCGTTTTGATTTAATTCTCATTCTATTAAATTACCTAACTCTCGTTAGCTATTAAATTATCTAACTCTAGTTAGCCCAATTTAATTATTTTTCACTTAATTCACTCTCTCAGTTTATCACTGAATTACGCAATTACATAAATTAAATCATAATAAATCCAGTAAAAACACAAACAATCAAATTTCATTAAATCAAAGATAAAACCCCGATGGTGAGTTTAGAAACAACGTCAACATCCAAAAATCCTATCATCAACTATTATTCCAATTCTATATAATAATAAAATTAAAAATAATAGGAAATAAGGACTTGAATAAATGACAGGAGGCAGCGATGTCAGGAAATTCCTGATCCAGGAAGTACGTCAAGTTGTCTTCTTCTCCACTTCTCTCTTCCTTCTTCTCTTTCTCTATCTCTCGACAATTCTCTATAAGATTTCTCTTAAAGTGGCTGATGCAAAAACTCCCTCATCTTCTTTCTCTTATTCTTTATATACCTTTTATATTCTAAACAGCCCTAGTGTTAGACCCCGTAATGGGGTCTAACATTAGTTGGTATCAGAGCAAGTAGGAGTTAGACTCTGAAAACGGGGTCTAACACCTAGGTTTTTTCCAGGGTCCGAAAGGTCCAAAAACTCCCTTGAAACTTGACGTTTTTAAGTGTCTATTTGTCTGCTAGACGTAGGCCACGAACGCAACCCTGCAGGCCATGATCGTGGGCCACATCTGAGCCTTTTGTCACGATCGTGACAATTAAGCCATGTCCTGGGCTTCTGCCACAATCGTGGCACATGGGCCATGATTGTGGGCTGACTCCAATGCTTTTGTCACAATTGTAGGCCGTTGTTTCGGCCCGAGTGTCTTTGAAATTTCTCTGTTTTTCGATGTTGACCATGAAATAGTAACAATCACATCAAAGTACCTCAAAGACATAATAATTAAGCTTAAAGACTTGTATTAACCCATAAAAACACTTAAACACAATTAATTCACGAAACAACACAATTCTAACTTAAACACATACTAAACGATTAAGTTAATACTTAAATACATATCAAACTAAGTCCTAAAACACGATGCAATTCACACTTATCAACATCCCCACACTTAAACATTTGCTTGTCCTTAAGCAAACAAAATAATAAACACACAAAATTACACAACACACAATGTAGTAATGAGACAATGACTTCAACTTTATGAAATAAATTCAAATTTAAACACAATCATTCAAGTTATATGAAATCATTAACATGCAAAATTCATGTCTTGGGGCTTTGAAATAAATATACATATTAATCCAGACTCAAGTGTTAAACTGTTTACCCTTTTCATCAAAAGTCAAGCTATTACAAGTTCGGTAGGTTTCAAATTATTTATTTATTTTTTGTGAACATGAATTTAGTCTTTTTACGCAGAGGTAAACATTAGTAATGAATGTTGATCCGATTACTTAACTAAGTCATGTTTTTTATTAAGCTGCTTGGTTGGAACATCATTACAACCTGTTTACTCGAAGGCACACATTTGTGATGCATGTCAATCCGATTACTCAGCTATATCACGTTCTCATTTGGCTACTAGCTCTATTCATAACCCGAAGGCCAGCGGAATAGTTATTTATTTTAAAATTAACAAACATGAATTTTTTTAAATTGCCTACCTGGTTAGTTTAGATACTCGTTTCCATGAAAAATACTAGCAAGGTTATTAAAATAGAAAGACCTCAAATAATGAATGAATGTGACAGTTTAGAGGTTGACAAACTAACACTAAATCCTAATTAAGCTGCATATTTAGCCAAAGACCCCAATTCACCGATTTTTTGCGTTAGTGATTCTTCACAACCTAATAGACTATGTTCAAAATTAGATCAATTCTAAATCATCTAAGCCATTGACACATTGACAAAATTCACAACATGTAACCTATACAATTATCATACAATATGCAAAATCGCATTTACAGCAAAATACATAACCCGCCTCTCACTTGAACAACACATTGTCCTTAATGTGAGAAAGGGACAAACAAACACACAAGGAAAGAAGGAAAATAAATTAAAGTAAAAAAAACAAAAATAAAAATAAAGACTAAATTTTAAAAGAAAGGGGGTTAGAACAAAGCCTCATGGTGATAGAGGCGATGATGGTGTTGGAGGTGGCAATTGAATGCCCAAAGCCTCAAAATAATGATGGATACAATGTATGTCCCAGCTTTAACGTCGTTAAGTTCAGACTATCTCCTTCATCCTTCTAGAGTTCTTCGCAAGTGTATTTATAATTACTTTGGTGTTTGCAGAGATTGTATCTGATACTTTCTTCCAGCTCGATTCTTTTGTTTCTTCTTCCTCCTCGGACTCTTCATTAGTCAAGTCCTCTTCTACCTGCTGAGGAGGCACTGTACTTGAACTCGCTTAACTAGCCTTGATCTTAACATTCGTCTTTTGACCGATATCCCGGAGTTTCATATTATGGGACTTAAGGATTTCAACACACCATAGATGATGATGATTTGGGAAGTCTGGGAGATGGATAGTTAAATCATTACAGTACACGCCATAATAATCAGCAATGGCGTAAACTAAGTACCCCAAACCTAAATTGTTGATCCTTTTGTGCAAAGTCATAATAATAATATTCAACACATGTATGGAGGTGCACACTGGAATGTTGTGATCCATGCACCATAACATGAAAAGTTACTTTGTTGAACACTTGTTGGTTTCTAATTTATCAAAAACCAGTTGACACATGAATTTGTACAATAAGAAGTGCTCATGGGTCCTTATGATGTTATTGGGGGCATTTTTGGCATTGAATTGCTCTAACCTAATAAGCTCATTCCAATAATGAGAAGCACAAAATCATCGTGTTGATCGATAATGGAAGATTCGAGGAACCCACACATGTCGCACATGATTTTGATGTTTAGTTTATAAGCTCGTCCCTGCAACCTAAACCATATTTCTTTAGGGTTCCTAGGTTCATAGGAAAGGGAAGTAAAGAATTCTAGAGTGAGCTCCTAGTAAATAGGAAATTGAAAGTGTATGAATTTTTCCTACTGAATTCTTCCTGCTAAGTTCTCTACCCTATCGCACAGTTCTAGCCTATCAAGTGTATCAAAATCAAAATATTTAGGTACTACAATTTGATTAGCATTGAGGGATTGAAAACAAATAATGTCCTCCTTTGTGTAGATTGGGAAGGGTGCTCCGAAGTCTGCTACTTTGTTCCTTCTCCCTCTTCCCGAGACTTGGTTTCGTCCCGATGATTGATCCCACTTGGTTGATTACTTAATATGCGGCATACTGGCTTATGAGTAGGTTGAAGTTTGAAGAGACTAGATATTTGAAATTTAGGTAGAGAGGTGAGAGTGTTTGGAGGTTTTATACTTAGATAGATAAAGTAAAAATGAGTGTGAGTGAAAAAATGAAGTTAGAAATGAATATATAGGTGGATGGAGGGTAAAATGGTAAAACATGACTTTAAAAATCACGCGTCCCCTTTTTACCCTGCTACAAACCATGATCGTGGCCTGCAATTTTTCCACTAATTTTAATTTTCCTCTTCTTTTGTCCTTCTCTATTTTTCCAAAATCAATTCTTAGCTCTTTGTAGCCCTTTCACCTCTCTTTTGCTTACTCCTTAGATCATCAAATTTATGTCGAAGTCCTCTGCCTTCTTGATTTTATTTGGAAACGGAATAAGCTAACTACAAAATCCAAACTTTCTAAAAACAATTAAAGGAAATAAAATTTATGGGTTGCCACCCATATAACACTTCTTTTAATGTCGGTAGCTCGACGCTCTTCTTTTGCTCACGGTGGTTTAAATGATTGGTGAAATGGTAATGCAGTCACTAATCTCACAATTTGCACGTGAGCTACCATGCCCTAGATTCCACCTTCTTTATGATTCTCCTTTCTTTGCCTTCTTCTATGCGATTGTTTCTTTCTAATGCATTAAAAGATCCTCAATATCTTCCTATTTTTCTCGAGGTTTGGGTTCTTTGATATTAGTTAAAGGTAAAGGAGAACTATTGTCTTTCTTTGACACTTTGAAGGTTATTTGTTGCTTTCCTACCCTCAAAGTTAGTTCACCCCCATTAATGTCAATTATTAAGCGAATAGTGGTCAAGAACGGTCGTCCAAGTACCATAAAGGTTTCCACATCTTCTCTAATATCCAATATATAGAAGCCTATGGGAAAGGCAAATTTATCAATTTGTACTTACATATCCTTAATGATCCCCTTTAGTTGATGAACTATTCTGTCGGCCTTCTTTACTAATATCTTTGTAGGTTTTAACTCTCCTAATCCTAACTTTTGACCAAAGGTATAGGGCATCATATTGATACTCGCTCTCAAATCTGTGAATGCCCTGTCTATGTTGACTCCATTGATACTGCAACGAATGTAAAAATCCCCTGGGTCTTCTTTCTTTTGCACTATGTTAGAGTTTTTTTTCAGATATGCGCTCCTTAACCTTCTTTTTGACTGATTCCTTTAGTGTGAGCCTTGTTTGTAGACGTTTTGTTATGTTCTCAACCTTGTTTGATTCAACCTCATTAAAATTCATCATTTCCCTACTTGAAATTGACTTCCACTGAGCTAGAATAAGGTATGTAATTTCAGGTCGAGGTTCTTTGATTGGCTAAATTATGACCTCACTTGGAAGGAATTCTATAATTACTTGTCCTTCTTCCATGTCTCCGTCTTCCTTCGTATGTTCAAGCTTCTTTTCTTAGGTCTGAGTGATAGCCATGGTCTGTTCCTTTGGGTTAGATTCAGTGTTGCTTGGAAGGGTTCCTACATTCCGAGTAGATATTGCCTCCACTAGTTAACCTACTTGGACCTCCAAATTATGTATTGAAGAGGCGTGGTTCTTGGTGACTTACTCAAATTTACTTTCAAGCCTCCTGCGTGCATCATCTATGTCTCCAATTTTATTTAAAATCTTATCCAACTTGAATTCTATTAAGCTTGATTTATCTTGTTGGAAGCATGATTGTCCTTGAGGTCTGAGCGGTCCTCCAACATTGTTCGTCAAAGTTAGTGTGATTGTTCCACCCAAAGTTATAAGTGTTAGAGTAGGGATTGTTCCCCCCTTCTTGTCCATATTGATATCCCATATAATTCACTTGCTTTATATTGCTTTCCTTCATCAAGTAACAGTCCACTGTACCATGGTCCATTTGTCCATAGAGTTCACACTTGAATTGTATGACTTTCACCTGAACTAAGGACGAAGCCTTCATATTGTTGAGCTGTCGAGTCACGTTATCAATTTTTGCTTGCATTTTGTCATTATATCAACAACCACAATTCCTTTTTGCTCTTGGAAGATAATAATTTGTCTACTCTGCTCGTTCGTTCACAGGCAACTATTACTCGCCATCTTCTCTATTAGCTCTTTCACTTCATCAACCATCTTTCTCATCAGTGATCCTCATGAAACTGTGTCAATCATGCCTCTTGTATGTGGGGTTACTCCATTATAAAATGTTTGCAATAAGAATTTCTTGGGTAGGTTGTGGTGTGGGCACTTTCATTACAAATCCTTGTATTTTTTCCACAGTTTGTAGGTCGATTCCCCGTCACTTTACTGGAAGTTGGTAATTTTCTTGATGATCTTAGTGGTCTTAGTGAGGGGAAAATATTTGTCTAAGAAAGTACGAACTAGCTGATCCTACGTAGTGACATTGGTTGGGTTAAGAGAATGATACTAAGCCTTTGCTCTATTTTTAAAGGTAAAAGGAAAAAACCTAATTCTAATTGCATCTTCTGACATCTAATGGTACTGAAAGGTATCACAAATTTCAAGAAAGTTTACTATTTGTACGTTGGGATCTTCTTTCGTTAGTCTATAAAACTGAAAATTCTATTGAAGTATGTTTAGGAGGGCTAATTTGATTTCAAATTATGTTGCTTGAACGGGTGACCTAGCTACTCCTTGGTTAGTCGCATTGAACCCTGGTCTTATGAAGTTCATAAGGGTCCATTGTTGATGTCCTTGGTTTGCTAAAATTCCTCGGACATTGTTGATTTTGTGATGTCTTCTTCTTCTTCATGTCGAACTTTCCTAATGGTTCATTCTAGTTGAGTGATGTCTAAATCTATGATTTTAGCTACGCGACTCTTGTGTTCATGCAAGAGTATGATTTTAGAAATAGAAAAGAAAGAATGAAAACAAAAATTAAAAACTAACTTAGCGCCTTAAACTATAGAACTAATCAGTAAGCGTACATGTCATTCGTGTAGTACTTAAGGCGTCGATCCCATGAGGGGAGATAATCTAATCCTAAACTCTAAGGCCAAACAATTCGAAAAAATTCAAATGTAACGAAACAAAAAAAAAGTAATTCTGGGAAGTACGTCGAGTTAGCTTCTTCTCCATTTTTCTCTTCCTTCTTCTCTTTCTCTATCTCTTGACAATTCTCTGTAGGGTTTCTCTGAAAATGGCTGATGTAAAAGCTCCCTCATCTTCTTTGTCTTATTCTTTATGTACATTTTATGTTCTCGGCAGCCTTAGGGTTTTTTTAGGGTCCGAAAGGTCCAAAAATCTCTCGAAACTTAACGTTTCTAAGTGTTTGCGCGTTTGCCTAACACAGGTCGTGATCATGGGCCACACCTGAGCCTGTGTCACGATCGTGGTAGGCTGTGTCCTTGGCTTTTTTCATGATGCTTCAGTCATAGTTGTTGTCTGTTGTGCCACGATCGTGGGCAATTGTTTTAGCTAGAGTGTCTCCAAAACTTCTCCGTTCTTTGATATTGACCCTGAAATACTAACAAACACATCAAGATACCTCAAAGACATAACAATTAAGCTCAAAGACTTGTACTAACCTATAAAAACACTTAAACACAATTAATTCACAAACTAACACAATTCTAACCTAAAAACATATTAAACGATTAAGTTAATACTTAAATACATATCAAACTAAGCCCTAAAACACGATGTAATTCACAATTACCACTTCACTTAACTAAACCTACTCTAGCCTTACATGTGTATTATGATGGTGATTGGGGTTGGTTGTCTAAATGATCATCTTTTAACTTCTGCTTATTATATTTTTCTTGGCTCCTCTTTGATTTCTTGCAAGTTCCAATACTGAAGCTAAATACAAAAGCATTGCTCTCACGGCTATTGAAGCTAGATTGAAAATGCAACAAGATGGTGGCCAACGATGTGGAGAGGCGAGCTAGTGACTATGGTGATCTGTTATTGATGGTTTGGCATGAATAAGTTAGGAATTGGTTGCAGAAGTTGTGCTTTATATTTAGTTGGACCATTGTATGATGAAATGATTGAATTATACAGAAAAACTATCTATGAAAAGGTTAGTCAAAACTACTTTGACATTCCTACCTATTTGGATGATTACGATGCATTGCTATACGCCAATCTTGATATATGGATATAACTTATTTAATTAGACAATTAAAGATAAATTAAAAGAGTTTAATTGATCTAATCTTAAATATAACTTAGGGTTATAATTTATATCCATTGACAATATATTTTGAAACCGAATGGATTACACACAAAGAATAAGTTGAAGAGAGAAAAGGTGTTTTAACTAAGTTAAACTTGATTATAAAGTTTAAGAAACTTTAACATTAAATATGAAATATTTAATAAATACAGATTAATATAAGATATTATATCTTATTTCAAATCGATTGATATTTAATTAATTATAATTAAAGTTTAATTAAAATTAAAATTTTATTTCAATTAAATTATTGAAAAGCCTACAAATAAGTTTAGGCTTCTTGACATCTAACACTACTTATCTAACTCTCTCTTCCCTAGTTTTAGACTTTTCTTAACATGTTATATGGATATTGTTAGATGTTGGACACGCTTGTAACTACGATAGTTTACATGAGCCGATTTTAGAAATGTTTCAAGAGAAATAATAAGAAAAGGATCAAGACTTATAATAATTAATGAATTATCACTACAACAAAAAGGACCTTTGGCTACGTAAAAAATCGTAGTTAAAGGTCCCAAAATCATCACTAATAGTAATTGGTGACAATTTATATTCATTACAAAAAACATGATCAAATCCCTACAGCTAAAAACTATAGGCAACAATTTTATTTTTGCCAATTATCGCTAATAGTTTTTACGTATACTTTATTTTTGTAACGAAAAAATATTAGTAACCCTTTAAGAAATCGTCGCCAATACCTTTTGACTATGCTTATTTTTCATAGCTAAAAACTTTTAGATATGTTTCCAAAAACATAGCTAAATTTAAATGTAGCTAGTGTTTTTAGCTACATTTCTAAAAAGGTAGTCGAATGGTTTTAGCTACGTTTTGTGAAATATAGTCAAATTTTATCTACATTTTAACAAAATGTTATACCATGTTGAATTATAATTATTTTTTACATTTTAATTCATATTATTGTATATAATATTTAGTTCTTTTGTTAATCTATTATAAAAAATTATACCAAAATAATTGAAAATTTGATGCATTGTTTATAAAAATAAATATCTTTAAATTTCTTCATATACAAGATTTCAATTACAACTTCAACAATAATTATATAGAAAATAATAATTTTAATTTTAATTTACAAAATATAATACAAATCACTCAACCTCTTTCCATCTTCTTCAAATATGTAATCCGAGAAAAAGAATTAAATTTAAATTATAATACACTAAGGAATTAAAAGAAAAATAGTATAAAAGATGTAATTGATGCCATTCACTTTCATCTTCACTGCTTTGATAATCTGGGCCAAGTATTTTTTGAGATACTTATCATACTTGGCCAACCTTTTTTTGAGGATGTTGTAATTTAGCCTTAAGTGAATTGTTTTCCTCTTCAAGATGGTGAACGTATGTGGATCTTGATGAGGTTGAAATGTTTAGCATAGGATCAAAGCCAAGACCTTTGATATAACAAGAACTCGTACTAAGAACAGTATTGTAAATGTTTTCTACATTGACCCCATTGCTTTCATATATTGATTTCTATAACAACTTCTGCATCTTATTCCAAAATAAAAAAACAAAATCAATATTCAATAAAAATATTATTAGTTAGTACTATATAAATAAATTAACTTAAATTTAAACAAAATTTTATACTTACATAGTTATTTTCATCTTCTTCTTACATCCACCCTTAACCTTCCTTATAGTAAGTGATTTTGTATAGTGTGATCCTATTAAACTTTTGTCCATGCAGTTACTTCTTAGTCTATTTTATAAAAAATATACAAGGAACAATAAATAATATAGTTCTTATTGATATAATTATAACTTGTAAACAAAGATCTTACATATTCATTTCAAATGACTACAAATGATTTGGAGATTTGGTTTTTCATTTTTCCTCTATTGACTATTGACTTCTCACATTTTTCCTAAATAAAGAAAAAAGGATAGTCATTAAATCGTCTAACATGATTAATGGAAGCAAATGTGAGCGTAAAGAAAAAAAATATGAACTTTAGGAGAGGCCAAATAATCATACAAATTATTCCAATTTTCAGGAGACATTCATTCTCGAACATATCTCCTTAACTTTACATCAGAAGGAAAAGACTTATAAAACTGATGTAACCTATAAAGACGATCCCTGGTCCTTTGTTTCAATATTGAAATCATATTGTTTGAAACATTAAGGTTGTCAATATCGATGATATTCAATTTCATTTGTGAACAATAAATAAAAGTGTAGTTAATCTTGGAATAAATGAAATAATATTGCATATAGTTAAATAAATTGAAAAATTACTGCAACTTTATCTAAAATATTTTCAAGTAAGTTGTCTTCCTTCAAGTCCTTAGCATGCTTCAAGCAAGGTCATTTTGTTTTGGCAATAATCCCTAACTCACTTGAAAATTTTACAGATTGGATCTTATTTAGAGACGACCTTTTGAAGTATCACTATGTACTGAAAATTTGCTATTCATTGCAACGTTCGTTTGTTTTAAATCACAACCTCTAATTATACCTTTACATCTTTTTTTGATGTTCACATTGGAACCTGATAATAAATGAATATTGATAAGAAAATATACATTAAACATGTAAATATATATTTGAGCATAATTCTATTTGTAGGTGTTAAAGATTAACAAACCTTCAGATCCTTATGTACTAGTTGATTCACTGTTATTTGAGGAAGAATAAGGTTGATGCTGACTTGCTTCGTTGGTAGCTGAGATTTAATATTGTTGTTGTCTAGGAATGATTGATATGTTTGAATTTGTAGATCCTTTTGTTCAACAATTTCAATACCTGTCATCTTCTTCCTTTTCTTTCTACCATGTGCCATTATATTGGATATTTATAAAAACAAACATAAATTTTGTTAACATTATAATACATCCAATCATCATTACAAACATACATTTAATCAGTTGACATTAATCATATCAACATAAGTCAACCTTCAACAATCTACATTAATATAAGTTAATCATCAACAATCTGCATTAACATAACTTAATCATCAAAAATTCGCTTTAACATAATCATTAACAATACACATTAATATAACTCAATCATCAACAATTTGCATTAATATAACTCAAGAAACAACAATTCGTATTAAAAAAACTAAAACATCAATAATCTGTATTAACATAACCCAAGCATCAACAATACCCATTGATATAAATGTTAACAACATTAAAATTCAAACAGTATAAAAAAACACTTTTATTACCTTTAATCATCATGATCAAAATCTTAAAATCATCGTTAATTGCATTATGACTCAACTTTTCATCACTATTATATTAGGCTAAAGTATCATCATTGTCATATAATGAATCCTCAATAAAGTCTTCATCTCTTTATAAGACAAGATTGGCTTATACTTCATTTGCTTATATTAAGTTGGGATTAACATCTCTCCTACGAAATGATGATATATCTGCATCTTCTATTTGTAGGGATCCATTATTTAGCTCTGATTCAATCTCTTGATATACTTCATTACCATCGTCACCTATTAGACCGTTTTCCTTCAACATAAATGAAAAATATTTCAGTGTTGAAACTTTTGAACAACTTTCCAATTGCTACCTAGTACGATGTCATTGAGGTAGAATACTTACTTCACTTGACTTGCAAACACAAAAGGGTCATTATCATACCATGTGTTACTAACATTGATGCTTGTAATATTGCCATTCACTTTTATGTTTATCCCTTTGTCACCAAGATTAAACCATTTACACTTAAAAAGAACATCCTTTTTATCTTTAATGTAATATAACTCTATTATTTCATAGATGACACTGTAGAAGTTAATAAAATCATTGTTATGTTGTCCCTCAATAATAACCCCATAATCTTGGATTCTAAGTCGACTATCACGATCTTTTATTTTAAATCTAACCCCATTAACAATGTAATCAGTATATTTTTTCCTACACATATGAGGCCCACATGCCAAAGCATATAATTGCTGGAACTCCTCCCCGGGCGGGTCCACGGCCCGACGTCTTACGTGACATCTGGACCCGTGGCCCACGGGGGAGGAATTCCCCACC
>JANZXR010000006.1:28276155-28289689 GCA_027575705.1 Erythroxylum echinodendron
TTACTCTTGATTCATCCTTTCGTCTGTGTTCTCACGTTAACACAGACAATACTTCTCCTTCATATTTTCCCTTTCGTTTGTGTTCTGACGTCAGCACAGACAATACTTCTCCTTCATATTTTCCCTTTCGTCTGTGTTCTGACGTTATATGTTGCCAGGTCAAATCCACAGTCCATGTCCTCTGAGACTGTCTGCGAGTGCAAGCATTTTGGAGGACCTTCCCCTCGGAGTTCGTAGATACGGAGTTTTTCCATCATAACGAGGAGAGCTGGGTAAACTCCAACCTTAGGAAGCACTCATCGGTGGGACACCGAGATTGGCCTACCATTTTTGGCATCGCTTGCTGGATGCTTTGGACTTGGTAAAACAAAAGTCTTTTTGAAGCAGAGTTTTCTTGGCCAAAAAATGGTCTGCATGCCATTTTGGAGTATGTAGAGTGGATATCCAGGGAGAGAGCAATAGAAAACTGTGTGTTCCTACACCAAGGCATCTCAGTAGGCAGCCTAGTGGGTTGGACTAAACACCAGAAACATGGGTTAAACTCAATACGGATGGTGCGTTCACACATGGAGCCACCACCGCTACTATAGGTGGTCTGCTAGAGACTGGCACGGCAAGTGGTATGGAGGGTTTTCCCAACACATTGGAAACGGTTTGCCTTTAATTGTAGAACTATGGGGAGTCCACTCCGGCCTCACATTGGCTTGGTCGATGGGATATCGTAGGATCATATTAAAAGTGGACTCCTTAGAAGTCATTAACATTATATCATCTCCCATTACCATGACTGATCTGAATCATTTCTTGTTGGCAGGTATTCGTGATCTACTCTACTGAGATTGGGAGATCAACATCCAGCATGTGCACCGTGAAGGGAACAAGAGCGTAGATAACCTGGCCACCCTAGCCCCTAAGGCCCACCCAGGCATTCATTTTCTTCAAGAGCCTCCGCTGCATACTCGAGATCTCTATCAGAGGGACAGGCAAGGTGCAATGTACAACAGAACATTGCGCTAGTTTGTTTTTTGGTGTTTTAGTTTCCCTTGTATCAAAAAAAATTATATAACGCAACAGTTTTTAAAATGTCACCTTTATTAATATTAAAAGTCAACAATAATCATAATTTGTTGTTGCATATAAGAAAAATCAACAAATTAAAAGAAATTGCAATAAACTTTTATATATGCAACAATTGGAATTGTCGTTGTAATTCCAGTCATCTCTTTACTAAAGATATTTTCTAATATTACATATTTATTTATATAGCTACTTACTCATACATATTTAAAATATAAAACTTTTGTATTTACTAATAAGTATTCAGAATGTGTCTAGGGAAATTAAATTACCCATGAATTTTTATTTTGTATAATTAAAACACATGAAACAATTGCTCCACAATACACAAAAGCACGTGTAATATATACCTATATAAAACCAAACCAAACATACCCAAATTCCCACCTAAGCAGGGTATGGGGAGGGTAAGATGTACTTAGTCATGCCCGCATCTCCGACAGAGATACAGAGATTGTTTCCTTATAGACCCCCGGCTGTCATATATACCTATATGAAGGTGTCAAACTCTTTTTACCTTATTGTCCTCTGCATTAAGATTAATTGCAAATTATTTTTGCTTTTTTTTTTGTTTACAAATATATTGCATCAAACGTGAATTGAGAAGTTTATGCCATTGACTTTGTTTATAAAAAGGACAGATTCTAGTTTTTAGACAACATTAA
Organism: Erythroxylum echinodendron; assembly: GCA_027575705.1. Taxonomy (NCBI): domain Eukaryota; kingdom Viridiplantae; phylum Streptophyta; class Magnoliopsida; order Malpighiales; family Erythroxylaceae; genus Erythroxylum; species Erythroxylum echinodendron. The sequence goes on from JANZXR010000006.1 coordinate 28,277,898, forward strand.
TTTTTTTATTAAATGGACTGCATTAATGTTAAATATTTATTCATATAGAAAATAGCATGAGCTTATTCTTTTCCATGTTATTTGTATTGCTCATGTTATTTTCCAATATAGATGGAAATGAATAGCTTTTGAGATTAAGTTTGTGTCATTTATTCTTTCAAAGATTATATAGTATATGATATAATTACGTGCTACTCTTGTAGATAGGAAAATAGCTGTCTTTTTTGGTTGTGGTTGATGTATTCTTTTATAGGTCTTCCTTTTTTTTAATCCTTTTCTCTGTATGTACTTTGATATCGATGGTGAAGATTCAATCTTTGAGTGAAAGATCAAGGAATGTAGAAAGGTGATTAGACAGTGTTGAGTTTTTAGGCCTGGTGGTGGTTGAGGAAGCAGACTCTTCAACCCACGTTCAGAGTCCTCTTCTTCATCTAATAACTCTTTTTTTTGTAATCTTTTATTGTTTTTGGCGATCTCCCTCTTTTGCGCTCTCATGGTGATGCTCCTCCTTTTAAGGTTTTCCTCATTACCCATCTTGAATCTATATCCATTTATGCATTAATCTGTTTGTTTTTATATCTTACTTCTATTCTTGAGTGTTTCATATTGATTTTTGTGTTTTTGTTTGATAAATATACTAGCTTTAAATTTGAGGATTGGATTTTCTATATGAAAGTATGTTTATGATAGTGGATCTATTATTGATTATCAACTACCTATTCATATATGCTTTTTATGATTATTTGTTTTCAATGGTTGTCTCTACTTAATTACATTGTCTTTATTTGTTTCTCCCTGGATGATTTAAAAAACACAAGAATCATTATGCATTTGGTTTCATGGTAACAAATTAACTCATGTTATTTGCCAACATAGTTGGAAATGGATAGACTTCTAGATTAAGTACGTTTCTTTTATTCTTTCAAAGATTATATAATATATGATATAATCAGTGTAAAATAAGGCTGAGAGGAATAAACAAAGTTATCAAATTTTTAGATTCAACATAAAGTTCACTTTGATGAGTGTCAGGAAGTGCGTGAAATGAAGCAAAGAGATGTTTGAGTAGAGGACACTCGAGTTGATGGGGTCTATTTCCTGTGCTTGTTTGAGCTTGAATTACTGAAATGATGAAATCTATTGTGCGTAATTCCACCTTAACTATTGTTGTTTTGATCAAGCTATTCTTTTATAGCCATTTAACTTTGATAATTGTTAGATTTTATAAGAAAACATCATTTGTTTTCAATTCTTCTAATCAAATGGTAAGTTCGTTAATAACTATTAAATGGTAAGTTTGTCAACATCCTCAACCAATTTTGATGATTTTTTTCTTTTCAAAATGTAAATTTGATGTGATATGCTTTTATAATTTTAGCTACAGCATCGATTCAAAATTTTTGTAGTTTTTGGCAAGACAAAATATTCCTATATTAAAGAACTCTCTAAGGATAACTTCTCTTTAGTACCAACCTTTTTAATATTTGATATGATCTTGACATCCATAAGCGATCTTATTTATGACTATTTTTTAAAAAATGTAACTTAGTTCAAACACGGATTCAAAACCTTTGCAGTTTTGACTAATGATGACTCAAAGATGACAAGCATTAGGTAAGACATAGAGAATGTTCCTACTTTGAGAATTAATTTGGGTTCGCACCATTTAAAGGCAACTTTAAGATTAGAGTAAAAAGAGCTATGCGGATTGCAAAAGCTTCTTAAAACATTTGAAGAATAACTTGAAAAATTCTCTAAAGGTAATCTTTACCTAATTAGAATAAGTTTTACCTAATTTTACTAGGTGTTGAAGTTAAGGTAGGGTAGCCTATTAAGGTGAAACATATCGAAGATACTATTACTTATCTCTAGCTCTCATGTAAAAATTGTTATAGATGTACTTTTGTTATATGCCATGAAAGTGTAATCTCTCTTAAGAATAAGTTAGGTACTTCTTTGTGAAGTTTGTTGAGAAATTTTATTTTAGGCTACATTTAGTGAGTCTAATTAGTGAGAAACTTAATGAAGTAGGTTGGAAAAAGAATATCGATATCTATGAATCAGCTCTATGAGATGTGAGATAAACATTTCCCATCCATTTAACAAAAATAGGATCGATGACATACTATTGTTATGTGTATTTCACCAAAAAAGCTGCTCACAAATTGTAGCTATCTATCAAGAAGTTGGAATGCTTGCAGTATTAAAGAACAGGTACATTATAATTCCAAAGGACCTTGAGAAAGGTTACAAAGCCAATGTGAGAAGCCTGACATCGATTTCGAATTCTACAAATGATGAAGAGTTGTTGAAGCAGATGTAATTTTCCTTGTAATTATTGAGGATTGTAGAACTTGCTTTTGTATTTCATAATTTTCTTTTGTATTTTAAATATGTTAAATGTTGCATTTTTTAAGTCTTTATGGATTATATATTATATATAAATGTAGTTTTTTGGTCGTTTATATTTAATAGTACGTACGCAATTAAGACACACATTACTATCTGTTTATTGCTTTTAATGTATATATAGTTGTTACCTACATAATGACAAGAGTTTGGTTTTACATTAAATAGTATTGGCAATGAAAAATAAATTGTTGCTTTTATTGTTACTAATTGTTGCCTTAAAAAATTCACTTTATTGCCTTATCTATTTAAAATTGTTGCTTAAAAAGACTTAAAGTGATGCAATATCTATTTAACATCAATAGTTTGAAACTAATGTGATGCCTTAGTCAAAAATTAAAGCAACATTGTTTATTTTGTTTCCTAATCAAAAAATTATGTTGTCTTATACTTATAGTAACGCCACTTTTTGTAACGATATGAACTCTGTTGCCTTAATAAAAAGGAAATGATAATTGCACTTATAGCTACACTTTTTTATATTGCCTAAAGCACTTTTTGTCATAATGTACCTCTTTACAACGAGATGTGTGATTGGATTGTCTATGGTTTTGCCTTTATTTAGGGAGGAATTGAGACCCTCAGGGTCCTTCCCTTCCTTAGAAAAACAACAAGGGCAATCTATAATTCTTTCATAACATTGTTTTACTAACCAACTTAAAGGCAAGTGAGCTTTATCTCAACTTGTTGGACTAGAAACTATTGATGTTAAATACAATATGTCATCATCAATTGAAGCAGATTGTCTTTCAAAATCAATACATAGTACCAAAGTTAAAGCCTATGACAGGTTTGGGTCCTATTCAATTTCATCCCGTTAAGATCTTTGACCAAATTGGGTAAAATAAAGTCCATTGCTTTATTTTTTTATTTTATTAGTTCAAAAGAAAAGCTTCCATTCAATTATAATTTAATCAATATTCAATCAATTCGTATGTAGGATTGACATTTTGACTTGGATTGATTGAGTTTTGGATTATATTCGAAATTTAAAAATTGTTTTTCAAAATTTTTAGTGTATTTAAGTTTAGATCGTGATCCAATCTGGTTTAAAATAATCCAATCAACTAAGATTAAAATTATATTGTTTTATTACATTTATTTAACTCAAAACTCGATTAGATTTCAAACCACTCATGAATTAAAATAAAGGCAAATCGAGGCTTGAGTTTTTGCCTTGAGTTAGACTATTACCTTATATAATTATATGTACTATTACCATCTATGATTGTATGTCTTCTTAAAAGAAAAAAATTGGCAATACGTCGAGCCTAGTCAGCCTAGCTTGACCCTATCTGACCCCTCAAGAGAGGGTTTGAATCTGGCTCAAAGCTAAGTTAGGCTTATGCCATCCAAAATATTGTTGATGGTTTTACTTTCTGGAATAAATTCATTTTGGCCCTAAGTTTCTTAAACTTAAAGACCAAATCAACATCATTTTGAAAAGTTAAACCAAAATGATGTCATCTTAAAGGAGGAGCTTAGAAAATTCAGGTTGAGTTTTAGGCTAACTCCTAAGTTCAAACTTCGATCAATTTAGATATGACTTATTAAATTTGGATAAGGCTAGGTCAAATTTGCATCATTATAGATGAAGCTATCTTAGTTATAATTGACTTTAATGCCTTTTTGGCTTTATATATTTATATGACAAATAGGTATCATTGGATGTTATTTTGTTAAATTTATTTAACTCTGAATTTGATTAGGTTTTAAACCACTCGTAGCCAAAATATAGGCAAAGCCAATTCATATTTATCTCATCATCATCCTCACCTGCGTGTAATTTTCGATGAAACTAGTTTTTGTTACAATTGAATTTAATCTAATGTAGGCTTCGTAAATTTTTATAATAAAGGGGCATAAGTGACTATTTCAATTAGGCAATTGCATCATAGCTTTGTTCTCCAAATATATGTGAGTAGATTACCTCACTTACCATTTCCTAGATACTTTTACCAAATGGAATGATTAATATAGAATATAGAGTATAATAAGTTAACTCATACTATGAAAAGACAAGAAGGTGATGACAAGAGTAAGATAGATGATCCAACTCATCCACTAGTTGATAGTTACTCATTATGTTAGGAGAGAATTAGTGAGTTTAAGAAATAGTTATCCCTATATAATTCCCATGCTTTTATATTAGTGTAAACACACCTGCTTGATTTTTAACTGACTTGTGTATTATTATAAGTACGAAGAACTAGGGTAATTAAGGTGAATATGAATTTATCTAGATATTATTTTTATGATTAAAAGAAAAATTACATTTAATAGTATGGGATTTGTTTCATTTATTTTTAGCAATATAAAAATTTTGAAGTCTTTTTTAAGTTAAAAATATTACATTAATTTCAGAAGGTGGACCTATAATACTAGAGCAACGCATTTAATCCATAATATCCTGAGGCCCATTACATACAAAGTGAATATATAATTACAATAAGTGTAAGCTTAAGCCATGTGGTTGGTCCACAAAAAAATGATAAGCTATTTTTGCAACCTTTTGGTACTTTGTTTAGTCAGGATAAGTTGGGGGAATGTTAGCTTCCCCGAAGCTCATCTACATGGCCCTTTAAATTTGTGTATGGGGTCAGATGAAACATCACTGTAATTTATAATCCTTCTATCTCTTTAAGCTAAGTTGATTATAGGCACGTTGTGACTATTTATGCTTTGTTCTTATCATTGAACATCAAGTTAAATCTGTTATGATCTAGCTAATGCTTGACTGCAACCCCTCATAATGTCTGAACATAGAAGTTGTTTTCTAATATTTCTGTATAGTTACATGCATGAAATAATCATTGGTGCTCTTTTTCCCTGTTCCCTTCTATAGTTATGTTCTCTCTATATCTCCTGTCTAGTGTTAGCTGTTACCAACAGATAACCACCCAATTGGCAATAGATGTATAAAAATTAATTAGCCATTTGATAATGTCAGGAATAGTTTTAATATTAGAATACCAATGACATAGATCCTTAATTTTGCTCCAAATTGAGTAAGAGTAGGATCATAAAAAAAAGATGGTCCCTCGTTTCCATTTCAGCCATACATAACGGATAATTTCCTCTTAGGTTCAAAAAGGATTGTTTGTCTATTGTGCTCATCCTATCCCCCACTACAAGCCACAAGATAAAGATAGTGTTGGGTATTATATGTTTGTTCCACACAGCCTTATATTAGGGTACATCACGATCACTTAATTGAACATCTTTCTGTATTCTCTATTTCAGAAATGTTAGATTGGCTGGTTACACCATAGATAACAATCACGTAGAGTTGAATTAAAAATTTTGAAGTTGATAACAAGAAATAACCATTTCTTTTTCATCCAAGAAAGATTTCTATATGTCTTTAGAATAGTATAATTGATACTAGTTAATATAAGCTCATCCCTTTCAATTAGTAGTTCTCGTATTTTCATTTTTGACTACTGTCACTGCAACAAGGTTGACATTTAGCTACTTTTTTTCTTCTATTTTAGTCACAAATATCATGTCGAAGGATCACCCTTTGGCAATGAATTTGAAAAACGTCACTAAAGGCTCACCTCTTGGTGACAATTTTCATGGTGATCCTTAGGTTATGATTAGTTGACCTTTAGCTATGATTTTCAGATCTTAGCAAAAAAAAGAATTTAGCTAAAGATCAACCTTTGGTGACAATTTTGTAAATCGTCGCTAAATGATCACCGCTTGAAGATGATCTAGAAGAATCAAGACCACAATCTACTGCTTATTCAATCTTGAACATACTGGGTCAAGTCAATCTGCTCCATCACCTTCCAATCAAAGCATTTATCAGTCCTAAATCTCTTATTCTTAAGTCACTGAAACTACTCCTTGTGGGCCCCGATATTGAAGAGTAGTATCTTAAGTCACTTCTGTGGGTATGTTGTAATTAGTCGTGCTAGTGATGAGTGAGTTACACTCGAGTCTTTAGATGACCCCCTCTACTATCTTGTCTCTTTCTTAGTACCTTCTGTACTCTTCGATGTTATGCAAATTCTATCCTTATCATTATTGCACCTGAAACTGAATTAAAATATTAGAAAATAACAAATTGCCTTTCATGACACTTAGTTCATATGCTCACTACGTTATGAAATTGCGAGAACGTATGATTAAAAATTAAATTAAACTAAAAATAATGTAATTAACCAAATAATTAGAAATTTAGACTTATAAAAAATTTAAAATACAATTGCCCAACAAAATTAATGTAAATATGTAATTACTTATGCAATTCCTAAAATTGAACATACAATTACACAATTTAACAATTAAACCTATGCTAAATTAAAACCTAATTCATACAAAATACTAAATTGAAATGAATTAAACTAGGAAATAGCATTTGATTATTAGAAAAATAAAAAATAAAACCTAATCTAACAAAAATCAACAAAATTCATCATATAGTGAGCAAAATTCTCATAACCCAAATAAAATATCATCAAATTAATACAATAATTCATATGGCAAATGATGAAATTCAAATTTTAATTGAAAATCAAACACAAAATTAGGTGAAATCAACCTAAGATGTAAAAGCTGCGTAACCTTAGCATTTTAGGGATGAAAAACTAGAAAATATGCAAAAATATCAAAATTTCCAAGTTTAATTCGCATAGGAAAGAAGAAAAACTTACTTGTGTATTGTAAAATCACTAAAAAAATGTTAGGTAAGGCTGGGGAATAGAGAGGCTCAATAGACGGGTGGCAGAAGAGGGAGAGCAAAACAAGATAAAAGAAGGAAAATAAGGTTTTTAAACATGTTTCATGGACTTGCACTATGTAAGTCATTATGAATGTGTGACTTCAAACATAGGCCTGTAACTTTTTGCGCGCTTATATAGTCACACACACGACCATATATGTGACCATGTAAGTCTATGTGCATGTGTAACTTTTGACATGAGCATATGTTGTGACACATTTTAGGTAATTTGAGATACACGAGCATGTCTTACACTCATGTATATCACTGTAAACAAGCGGGAAAATTTTTTAAGAACTTCCGAAATATAAATGATCATGTCTAGTGACCGTCGAGGTCACTGTAACCGTGTAAAACATTATGAACTAAAATTTGATACATGACCTTATATCCTTAAAAATCCCTTAAAATTTAAAACTTTTTCATTCAAAGTCACAAGATTAAAAAAAATATACCAAAAAACACAAAATAGGCATAATCAAATGAAGATGTTTTATAACCTAATATAAAACACATTGATAAGAGCTCAAATACTACACTAAAGCTAAAAAATAAACAAATTATGTTAATCGAATCAAAGAAAGCTCTCTTGATGTACTTAATATGCTTTAAGGTGACTTGGTTAAATTAATATCCTCTATATTAATATCTAGATCACCTCTAAGGCATAATTTTAACTGAAGCCAATTCTTCTAATTACAACTTCCTCTTTTCTTGTGCAAATTAAACGTCAAATTTTGTAAGCTTAATGCCCAATATATCTTATGTTCTAATTCCATAATTAAGTGACATGCTTTCCTATAGGCAAGCTTATAAGGTTAATGCAAATTAGTGTCTTGTATGTCATTCTACAGGCTATAGAACATCATCCAACTAATTGACCAATCTCTCCACCAGTGCTCTACAGTTTCTTCAAAAAAATTTTTAAATACCTATTAGATACTTCAACTTGGCCACTAGTTTAAGGGTGATATGGGTTGATAATTCTATGTGTGTTTCTATACCTTTTATGTAATATCCTGCCTCCAAAAATTGTTAAGAGATTAAATTGTTAGATTGAGTCATGTGAATTATTTCATTTAAGAATTTACAAGGTGCATTTCATTCACATGCATAATATTCGTATACACATATGAATCATGATTTAGAAAACATTGCAAGATAATATATGCACTCAATTGACATATTTCGACATATGGAGTGAAAAGGAATGTGATATGAATGTGTATTCCCAATATTTTGCATTTTGATTTACGAGTAACATTAATTGATGGATTATAATTATTGAATTGGGAATTTATTGTTATAATTGAGTAATTGATGAGGTGATATGTGCATCTAGTTTAAGAAAAATGTTAAAGAACAAGACTAATTGATACATGGGAATTTAGGTTAATTAGGCCTACGAAATGGTAACATGTGGTGGGAATAAGTGACAAATGGATCAGTTAAATGGATGACAAATGGCTTGAGTATAATAACGACAAGTGGCCCTTTAACATTGTGACAAATGGCACCATAGACTTACGACATATGGAGTAATAGAATGGTGACATGAGTAGTTTTACAAATAATGACATATGTAGCCTTATAATTAGAGACATGTGTAGCCTTACAATTGGTGAAATGTGTAGCCTTACAAGTAGTGACATATGGAGGCTTAAATGAGTTACATGTGGAGCCTAAAGTAAGTGACACATGGGCCAATAGAATAGTAATATATGGACCAATAGAAGGATAACATATGTACCAATAGAATGGTGACATATGGACCAATAGAATGAGTGACATGTGGCTTAGCTAATTGGATGAAAAATGGCATAAGTACATGAGGGACAAGTGGCATAGGAAACCAAATAACAAGTGGACCAAGAATTAGGTGACAATTGGAAGCACGTGAAGAAGACACATGGCATAGCTCTCCAGTTCACAAGTGTCCCATCTCTCCACCGCACATTTGTACCCCACGAATTTTCACTAGAAAGATCATCTTTCTTCATGTTTTTGATCTTATGTTTCCTCCTTCAATCCCTCACCACCAACTTCCTTGTGATTGGAAATCCTTTGTATTCCATCTTACTCTTGGAGTATATTTGAATGCTTGCGAGACTTGATAATTGAGAAGAATTTGGTTGAACAAGTAAGTGATTGATTGCCCTATTATGTTATATGTTAGCATAACATACATGATGATTGATTGGAGATGAATTGTATTTAAGGTTAATGACGAAGTATGTTGGAATAGGTTAGATCGAGTATTTTCACTGAACATACATCTATATTTCAACCATATCTTGATCTGTAGGTATCCAAATGGGATGATTTTTAATTTAAACTAAACTAGAGACATATGGATACAAGTTTTATAAAGGAATCAAAATTGAATTCTATCTACAAGGGTCTCTAAATTGGGCTTCAAGTTGAGAGCTATGTGGTATGAGAACAGTTTGTAGTATTTTGGATATAACTTACAGAATACTAAACCAAACTACATGAATTTGTGTTATTAGAAACTTAATACATATAGGAACATTTTTAAAAAGAATTTATTGCCTAAATATGTTATTTTCTATGTCAAAAGGGCCATGCAAAGCTGACATGAAAATCTGCCTTAAGAAAAAATCTAGAAAATTAGAGTCGTAGGTTGAAATTTTGGTTTCAATTTCATCTTCCTCTTTCGACCTATTTTACATATCTTTAGGGAATGAATTTGAAGAAACTCAAAGAATAAAAGTTGTAGATATAGGTCTTAGCTTGACCTTTGTGAAAGGTTCTTGATAAAATAGTAACTAGAGCTTGAGTTATGCTTGTTTTTCTAATACTATTAGTGACAGTGGCAAAAACCTTATATTATTTCCTAATTTTTTGGGACTTTAAAACTCAAATTAATCAAAGTATAAAACATGAAAAATGATTCTCGATGTCTTATTAATGCCTCTGTAAAATAGTTTGGCCAGAAGATATCTTGATAAATAGATGTAGTTAATTGAAGTCATAACCTAAGGAATGAACTGTTTTGATAAAGTTGAGTTCAAATCTAGAAATTTTGATTTGTTTAAGGACTAATGAATTATTTTGGTGAAAATATGATCTTAAGAACATGAGAAATGTGTGTCAGGTATGGACTAATGAGCATTGAAAAACATAGGGTATTTATGAATGAGAATTGGGTGAATGTATGAGTATATGTTGCTGGAAGAATTTTGGTGAATGTATAGATTTAGTTTGCCAAAATTTCAGATGTAAAGTACCAATTGTTTGTGTATTATAAGGAGCTTTTTGATCATGAAAAATGTTCAAAGATCAGTGAAAGATCTGAGTTGATAATGATATAAAGATGCTCTCGTGAATGTAATGTGATTCAAAGTATGTAAGTGATGAATTGGGAATGATTGAATGAGAACTAGGAAATTGCATGAGTGTACAATCCTGTAAAAAAGAGTGATAAATATGTGAGTGATAAATTGAGAGTGATCAAGTGTATTAAGGCATAAACCTAATTGCAAACAAGATGATGCATAAATGATAACAAATGTATAAGTATGATTTGTGAATAAGATTTCATACCCGGAATAATCAATTGAGTATATATTAAACATGAAATATATACATCTGTAACTTTGAGCATTCATTTGATTGATCAATTAGTAATGTGTGCAAGTGTGTATTGTTTGATTTAGAGGCACACGTCGACTGACACCATCCAGATGTTGCCGACACGTCAAGGCAATAGCTATCTGGAGTGTACTGTGAGTTAACCTAGTTGTGTAAACTCAAATATTTATGTTTCTGTTGGAATTGTATGTATAGTGGTAGTCTAGATGTGAGTTTTCAATTGGTAATGTGTTAATGCTCAAATTGTGTTGATTAAACTTAATTCCTCTATATTGAAATGATCTTACTATAATTGTGATATTACTGATTCATGGCAATTGATTGTCTGCAGAGTTCGATACTCGGGGCTATATTGGGAGTGTTTGTGATTTGAATGTGAATAAGCAAATTGAATGATCAACTATAGGTTGAATGCCAAACTTAGATCCGATGAAATGTAAAAATTGAATGTGCTCATTGACTAAAAGTGATTGATGATATATTATATGAATTATGTTACTCCATTACATGATGCATGTTCACATAAAGGAGTTGTGATTGGAGCAGCCAACGTGAAAAGAGCTTTAAGCTTAGTTATACACATTAAAGCCTTAGGCTCAATAATTAATGAGCCTAATATCCACAACGAATATAGGACAGTACTGAAAAGAGCCTGGTATCCATAACGGATACGGAACAGTGAAATAGGAAATGGGACATAATAAAGTTAAAATGGAATGAGTCTTATTTTCTTTTGCATTTGTATCTTTCAATATGTTCATGATATTAATTGCAATTGAATGTTAAGCTATGTTGTGTTGATATTGAGAAATGCTTATGACTTTGATAATGATATGAAGAATTGTGATAAATAAGCGTTATGTTCTGAAATGATTATATGATATTCTTGCATTCAAAATATACTTCTAGAATGAATTAAAAGGTGATTGTATTTTAAATGCTTCTTTTCTTTTGATGGAAATTGTAGAATATGAGTTATAGGTTTGAATAAAGTATTACTTTGATTGAGCTGAATGTTATTCATTGGTGCGTGTGTGTG
>JANZXR010000006.1:28289789-28310643 GCA_027575705.1 Erythroxylum echinodendron
ATATATGAATGCATGCATATGTCACTGTACACTTATACACTCCTATTCATGGCAATTGGTGAGGGGATGTTACATTTAAGGTTTGAAGGTTTAACTAATAGTAAACTATCATAAAACTAATATATAATGAATAAAAATTAGAAATTATAATAATAAGAAAAAATAATATTGAAATGATATAATTTATTATAATAAAAATAAAATATCAATTTCTATTAATTTATAATCATTTAACAGAAAATATAATAATTATAGCTACAATTGAAGATAACATAAAAATTCTAAAATAATAGTAAACAACAACAAAAATAATAACATCCCAGTAAGAATCCCGCTGAGATGTAGGGTCTGGGGAGATTCATAAGTATGCAACATTATCCCTAGCTAGTGGAAAGGTTGTTTTGGATAGACCTACATGAAAAAAAGATTATTGAAAATGACTGGAAGCAAACGATAAACAAATACATAAACAAATAACTATATAAAAAATAAAAATACAAAAATATAAAACAAATAAATGAAATATAAAATGAATAAGTACTACAAACAAAACTGTTTAGGTTAAATAAAAGACACAAGAATTGAAGGAAAATGTTCAAAAAGCTTACAAAAGAGAAGGACCTCTTTATATAAGGTTCTCTACCCTATCTTAGCATGCCAAACTTTTATATTAAGGGCCAAGTCCACAATAAGCTTTAATAGGATCATATCATTCCTGATCATCTCCCTCCAGTTATTGGTAAAGGTGAAGGCCTGAGTAAGAGAAATTGCCCATCAATGCCATAAGAACAGGAACAAATGAAGAATGTTCCCTATACCAGTGAAATTAGAAGTCTTATGTACGCAATGATGTGTACAAGACCATATATTTGTTACGCTGTTGGAATGGTGAGCAGATATCAATCAAATCTAGGCTAAGCACATTGGAAAGTAGTAAAGAGAATATTAAGGTATATAAAGGGAACTATGGACTATGAATTATGTTATCAAGACAATGATCTACATATACAAGGGTATACAGATGTCGACTGGGGAGGAGATTTAGATGGAAGAAAATCTACCTCAGGATATGTATTCTTACTAAACCATGGAGCAATATCATAGAAAAGTAAGAAACAATCTTGTGTAGCATTATCCACGATGGCAGCTGAATTTATAGCAATCTCAACTACAGTACAGGAGGCTGTGTGGCTTCATCAATTCTTAGTGCATTTGGGAGTCATTGAAAGGGAAGTTGATCCAGTGACCATTAATTGTGATAATCAAGCTGCAATCGCTTATACTAAAGACCCTAAATTTCATTGTAAAACAAAGAGCGTAGATACCAATTATAATTACATGAAAGATATAGTTACACAAAGAGAAGTGAACATGAAATATATATCTATATGAGATATGATCGCAAACCCAATGACAAAGCCAATTTCTAGAGATGTATTCATTGGGTATGTAAAGTCACTAAGACTACGTAGATGTTGAAATGTACTGATAAACATTTCTATGTGTTTGTTCACTCATTATAATGTCATATTTTGGATATAATGTATGATGAAGATTATACATTATGTATTATTTGATTCATGAATATATATGTTTTACACAAATATATTTTGGGATGAATCATAAGTATATGAGACAAATTACAGATTGGCCCTCTCACACAGGAAATCATCTCTAGTGTTTATGCTAGTTAGAGATAAGACATGTTTGAAGTTTATTATCTAGGTGATAATTAAGAGCGAGAAACTTAAACCATAAATGTCACAAGGAATTGGTTCAAAGTGATTTAATGATCACTACATCTATCTTATGTTGCCAGATATGAGTTCTGAACAGGTTTTTGAGTAGATAAGTAAACTAAAGTTAAACATTAAGTATGTTTGAACTATCATCTGTACAGTATTTCTTGAATGAAAGATGTTCAAGTTAAACGAATTGGGTAAATACCGTAGCATATGACTAGTACCATCTGTGCAAAATTGATCACAAAAGGATTAATGTAAGTTTCCAAATCTCATCTGACATTGTGTGAGACCCTTGAGGTTAAGAAGAACTTCGTCATATACCCTTATAACTCTTGTCCCATTCTTGAGAATTGAATTTAAGGTTTACTACTTTAGGTTATTGCCAAAAGATCATGCATGATGTGATCCTAAGGAATAATTCTAGGAAAGTAAATTAAATTTAATTCAAAAGAGAATTGAGAACAGAGGAAAGTCATTTATTTAGATCATTAACTCGTATGAAAAGGATTCATAAATTGCCATTGTCTCTTTATTGGAGAACTTGAATACATTCATGACATAAGAAACTAAATGAGATCAAAGGCAAGTGCAAATGCAAGATATGACCTAAAGTATAAAATACAGTGTCTACTCAAGGACACATAAGTCCTAGGATCAATTGTTAATCGAGATGTCATATACTCCTAACAAACATATGGCAATGTGCTCTCGTCATAGTTGGTCACACTGGTTATTAAACAAATATGAGCACTGCAGTCTTTTTCAGTAGATTACAACCCATCATATGTGAGTAGGAGATACTGAATCATTTTATACCCATAAGGGGTAGTATTGGAATTATGTTTTCAATAACTACCAAAGGTAGTTATGTGTTTTTTAATGTAAAAATTGAAAACCAAGGATTGTTTTATCATACGAGGAAGAAGAAAAGAAAAAGATATGCAGTGCAGTGTTCTTTAACTAGTGGAAATTCAACATAATCCAAGTATGTGATTTTGTTTTGTATACATATGCAAAGATCCTATTTTTTTAACATGATCTATGTGATTATGTTCTTGCTTATTTATTTTAACACCATTAGAGTTTAAAGATCGTAACCTAAAAGTAGAAAGTTAACCTAAATAAGAGTGGCATATGTGGTAGGTGACAACATTAATAACAAGCTTTGAAGGAGGATTTAGTGAAGTAAACTCAAACAACCGTCTAACCTTACGCCTTTCCTAAGGATCTTATCCATTTGTGGATCCTGCATAATACAATTACAACGCAAAAAGGATAAGTTAAAACCAAGTTCACATATCCAACAGAAATAAGATTTAATGAGAGTTTGGGAATAGAAAAGGTTTCAGGTAAATGTAATGTGGATTTGTGAACAATACCTATATGTTGTAAATGCATAGTAGAATTATTGGCAGTGTGAACAATGTGTGAAATAGATGATATTGTTAAAGATTCAAGAATGGAAGAATTAGAGGTTATATGAGGCAAAATCGAGATACCAAGAATTTGAGTTACCTAGAATCTAGTTGAAGTTATTGAAGAAGGGCATGAAGGTCCTTTAAAGAGAATTTAGGATAAGTTCTTTCTGTTAGATCCTTAGTGGCAACAACAGTAGTGGAAGCAAGCTGGAGAGACTTAAAATAATTATCTTGTTCAGAGTTTTGCTCGAGTCATTTTCGACATTTAGAGATGTGATGTCTGGGCTTTCTGTAATAACTGTAAGATCGTTTATAAAACTTCTTACTTGATTTGTGAGAAGTTTGAGACAAAGTATGAGTTACAAAGACAACATTAGTAGATGGGACATATTTTTCAATGCAGAGTATGTTAAGGTGATTTTCCTCTGATATGAGCTCCTTAATGGTAGTGTCGAGTTTTACAAATGGGTTTACATTGATCTTTTAGAGTCATAAGCAAATGTCGTATATATTGATGATCTCGAAGATTTGCGTAGATAATAGCAACATTAGGACTAGGCTAAAAATGATCGTCAAGTGCTAGTTGATCTCAAATTTCTTGCAATTCAAACACATAACTATGTATGGAGAGGCATTTGCAATTCAAATTCGAAAAATAATGGCTTTTAACTATGTGTTAGTGCATGGAGAGACATTTGGAGAGAATTTTTGCACCATTGCAATGTGCTAAAAAAGAATAACAACTTGGTATATAAAAAATTATTTTTGGAGTAGATTTATAAACCCATAATACGAAAGCAAAGTGCTAAGAGAAAGAATAAAAAAAGTTTCAGAATTTGACTCCTTTTGTTACAGAGAACACTTTGATACCATATAGAAATAGAGAATGAAGAAAAAAATGTAAAAATATTCTTTGTATTTCTGTATGTTTATAAGTGATGTACATCCATGTATTTATACACTTTAGATTACTCTAATTATAGTAATAAATCAACTAAATAATACACAAAATTAATGTAAATGATTTTAGGAGAAAATAAAGGCTAATTATAATGGATAGTTGACTGAATGAAGATGATGTTAATAGAGAAGAAGTGTATTAACAATGTAACTCTCCCGACTGGTTTATATGGTTCTTAAAGGTTTAATAAAAATCGTCATTTTGCATTTTAATCAGCCAGCTCTAAGTTTTAGGGCTTCTTACCAATAATCGAAACAACTAATTAGGCAATTCATAATTAACTCAGTCTTACTGTTTGGTCTAATTCAGTTTTTAATTCATTATTGCAACCTATTACTACATCGATACTGAGACTAATAGAAACTTTATTTCATTACCTGGCCTTTTAAAATTAAGCTATCAACTCAGCGTAGGTAAGGGAAAAGCAGAGAAAGTACTACGTCCACAAGGTCCTCCTCAGGGACAAAAAGGATGTATAAAGCTAGAAAAAGTAGTCCTGATCCAAGCAAGAATGCTCAAACCCTATTTACAGGCTCAGGTCATGAAAATAGTCATATATCAACCTTTGCATTTGACTCTTCTGCGTGGCTGGTTAAATAGGATATTGAGTATGTGCAAGGACATTCGTAATTCTGCAGTCAAGTGCAAATCAAATAGTTTTCACGTCTATTACGCATGACTATCCTCTGACGCCTACAAGTTAAGGTGCAAAAATATGAATTTAGGTAGATCAAATCCGTAATCTCATTTAGACATATCACACTATGTCCAAGATCTATGGTGAATCAGCCTTCGAATTGGAAGCCTTATTCCCAATAAAATAAAACATGAAGGGCTAGAGGGTAATCAACTGCTAGCAAGAGACCAATAAAAGAGGAGTTGAGGAATGAGCTAGATCAACTAAAGGAGTGAAGAGACGGTGCTTTCATGAAGAAAGTTGCTTAGTAGCGAAAAATAACCTGTTTGTTGTAAAAACAAGTTATTTTATGAAATTAAATTTTAAAATATTTATTTATGAAATAAAAATTTAAATATCAAATATTTAATTATAAAAATATTAGTTTTTATAATTAAAAATAACAAATAAATATTAATTTTCACAAAATCTAAATATGTTTTATTAAAATAGATAATCAAATAAGTGAAAATTTGAAAATTAATTTATATAATTAGATTTTATGAATATTTATTAATAAATATCGTATAAATAAATTAAATTATTTGCTTAATGAATTTATAATTTATATTTTAATTATAATTTATATTTGCTTAAATAAAAATAAAAATCAGTAAACAAAAATAAGAAGTAAAAGTAAAACCAATTTTCCCAAAAAAAAAAAAGCAAAAGTAAAACCAAATTACGCTTGGCAAACGTGAGTAAGCAAGAAATACACGGAGGTTGCAAGTGAACTTTGAGAAAAAGATTGGCGATCAGAAAGGGAAAACAAAAACTTATAGCAAGGGATCTTATATTCGTAAAACTGGCGTAAAACTATTTAAAATACAAACTTCGTCTTATTTGAACGGAAATTGTGCAACGCAGCGTTTCGGGAGAGTTAACTGAGCACGCCATTTCAATTGTCACGAACAAACCACTTGGCCGTCGGAGAACGAGAGAGTGACGACCGTTGGCCTTCCACTCTAGACCGCTGTGCTACTTTGCTCTCTCTCGGGTGTCTCTTTACTTGTTTTTTCTTTTTTCAATTTCTTGTTTCACCACGTGCAAAGTCCGAATATCATTCATTTGAGAGCCTGCCAACTGTTTGACGAAAATCCCAGCCCATACACACAAACACGCGCACACACACTCTATACTTAGATCTCGTGTTTCGTTCAATCAAGCATCCTGAAATCACTAAATATTCGTCATACTCACTTTCACACCTCCAGGTTTGATGCCCAGCTTTTGTTTTCCTCCTCACCCATTGTCATCTTACTCCAAAAGACTGGTCCTTTGTGCTGATGAATATAGTTCTTGCCTAAGTGCTATCTGATTGATTTCTGTTGGCTTTGCAGTACCTATAGACTTTTATTAACGATGTCGGCATCCAAAGAAGTGAGAGAAGAAGAAGATCAGCGGACTGCTAATGTCCCTTCTGCGTTTACTGAGAAGGTTCTTGACCGATATCGAAAACTCAAAGAGCATGCAGAAACTTATCCTTATGTGTGGGCTTCTTACATTGTTGTATATGGTGGTTTAGGCCTCTGGTTTACTTATAGATGGAGAAAACTTCGTAAGACTGAGGACAGGGTACGTGCTCTTCAAGAGCAACTTCGCCAACTTGCTGAGAATGAAGAGCATGCTAACACTGCTTCGTCGATTAAACTGTCGCCTCCAATTACCTCAACTACTGGGAAGGTTTCGCCTCCAATTAACTCGTCTACTGGAAAGGTTTCGCCATCGAATTCATCATTCGAAACTACGTCACCATCTGCAGATAAAATGTCAAAGTAGCAATCTGCACAGATCCAGGCTTTCTTACATGGTTTGATAAAGCCACATGTTTAGATTGTCATGTATCCTCATGAATTTATGAAATTCATATTGGATGGTAGAGCAGAGAATGGTTATTGCTACTGAAATTTTCCTTTTGAACTTTGTTTCTGGATGCTCATTTCCTTACACTAATGAAGCAACACCACAAAATTTTGTCAGTTGGTGACATTTCATCGGTTTTGCATGATCGATTGATAAAATTTTATAGTTGTTCTACTGAATAATGATTAGAAGAATGTGACACGTTGAGGGTTGCTTGTATGCATTTGAATTCTATGAATAATGAATATTGAGAGAATTTTCAGTTCAGACCATTTTGATATGATTTTCTTCATGTAATAATATAAGTGTCTCTTAAATTCTGTGTGGATAACCTACAGTTTCATCTAAGTGGACCTTTATTTTGAGTGTATGCATGCTGCTCTTGTTGCTGAATTCTTGTGGTCTTTGTTTTATTATGAAAAAAGTTAATATTGAAAGAGGGTAATGAGCCCCAAATTCCCATAGTCATGCGGCCCTCAGCATTTTCTCAGTGTTGTTCAGCAGTTTGCGGGAAAATGGGATCTTTTTGGCACTTTATTCCAGTGTTCAAGAGATTTATATACAGCAGAACTGGTGTGTAAGAATGCTTTATTTGCTGAATTATCATTATTGGCTGATGTTTTCTTGGTGAAACTGTTGTTGAGGACTAGGAAATCATTTTTTCCTTGTAGAATGAATTCTTGCAGAGCATTTATATTTGGAATAGATTAGAAAGTTAAAGAAAGCTGTTATTCCACCAACGTTAGATTCTCTTAGAGCAATTGCTACTTCCCAATATCCCACAAATTTTGACTTCTTTAAGATCTTAGTATGAGACTTGATCTTATACACCGACGAGGAAAATGCCTGTTTTTCATATGCTTCTTGTAGCATAACACAAAGGATTGGAAGCTGTTTTCATGTTAAAAACATCTGTCGCTACAGCTAATAAACCACATACTAGACAAGTAGAAGCTAATTAGTTAGTAACTGAACACTTATAGAATGTAAAGGTACTACATAATAATAATCTGTCTCAGCAAAATTTCTCAAGAACCTGCTTGGTAGGATCAGAAAGAGAGAGGATAAAGCTCATTCAACAAAAAACTTCAGTCAATTTGGCAAAAATATACGGGCATTCCAGCCTGTTTAGTTTATCCTTTGCTTTGTCAATGCTAATATGCTATGCCTCTAATTATTTGCGTCAAATGTCTGCAGCAACAGAAAGAATAAAAGACATTCATATAGGTTGTTATGTGCTTTACTTCTTTGAGTAGATGTTGATTCGTGGCCTGGGGAATTTGATAGATATGTTGATGCAAGATGTTGAGGAGTTGCTTCATATATGTTTTTGAGAACTTGTATTTTGTCGAAACTTTCTTTTGGACCTTCTGCAACTCCACCCACCTAGTTTGTTGTTCTGCATATAAATGTTTCCGGGCGCTGCGATGGTGTTTTTGTCACTCTGGCAAGTACCGGCCGGGCAGCTTGTGTAGTATGTTATACTCTACCATGAAAGAGAAGAACTTCACAAATGAAAGGTTTATTATCTTAAGCGCATGTATTCGTGTTGATGCTGGTGTAGATTCTAATGGCTAGACATACGACCAATTCGTAGATAGCAAACTTTTTGAGCTAACCACTGAATTTTCAGGAAATGAGAACCAAGTTTACTCTCTGATTTGGAGCCTTGGGCTTCGCAATTCATAAGTTGTCATTAGTATTGCTACTTAACCATTGTAGAAAAGCAAATGAAAATTAAATATAAAAAAATCGAGTAAGACATTGCAAAGATTTCTTGCGTGCGACTTTAATTAAAAGATAAACGAGCCTTCTCGGTCGATAGAAATCAACTTCAAGTACACGCTTTCTATCTTGTTATTGTGCTAATCATTTTAATATAGTAATATGATTGTATCATGATCATAATTATTAAATTAAATATTTTCTCTTATTTATTATATAATATATTATGCCCATTAATTCTTTAAACAATCTCCGATATTTAAAATAGTGTAGAAAAGGACCTTAAAAACTACCGAGGAATAACCAGACGCAGAAAGATTTATTACGGTTGTCATGTGTGCACTTAAGTCCAAAGCATATTTAAGGTATTTAAAACCCAACATAACTACTGCTAAAGCACTGCAGTTTGTCGTTTAGTCTGAAACCTCTTTTCTCGAGACGCCGATAAATTCTGTCTCCCTCTCTTCAGACTGACGAGAACTTAAGTGTCTACTTTAGTTTGGGGCATCACAGAAATGGTGGACATGAAAGGCAACCCAGTTGACAATGGATACCGCATGCCTGCAGAGTGGGAGCCCCACTCACGCACTTGGATGGGTTGGCCTGTATGTGTATCTTTTCGCTATCTACTTATTTATGTCTACGTTTTCTCCTGTCCCATTTTCTTTTAGTTTATGTTGATGCAGAAAGTTTATTCTGAATCATTTGTTTTGGCTTATGGATAGTTTGATGATGTCTTATGCTTTCTGGGTGTTCTGTTTGGCTTATGTTAGATATACTTCAGCTAAGGGTTCAACTTTTTTGATTGTACAAGGTGAAGTGCTTGTAATAATTCTACATGTTTGATAACAATATGTATTCTGGAATTATCGTGATCTTTTTCGTGTAAGAATACTGTTAGCTGTTCAGTTTTATTTCATAATGTTTTTCCGCCACGGAGGTTTAGTTCTTTTTGAAATGTCCTATCAAAGCTTCGAAAGTTGTGTGATTTTTGCTTTTAGCATGATTTATTCACTTCTGTAGAAAATGAACATACTTGTACACAAAAGCAACTGTCTTTATGTGCATCTTGCTAAATTAGTTTGTTGTTTTATTGGTTGAACAGTTTGTTCTGAAACCCAGTGACCTGTTTAAGGATTCAGGTAGAGTTGCGCATGT
Organism: Erythroxylum echinodendron; assembly: GCA_027575705.1. Lineage (NCBI taxonomy): Eukaryota > Viridiplantae > Streptophyta > Magnoliopsida > Malpighiales > Erythroxylaceae > Erythroxylum > Erythroxylum echinodendron. Next base: position 28,299,336 of record JANZXR010000006.1, read on the forward strand.
TCTTCTTGTAGGACTTGGGGATCTATAACTCACTTTTCAATTCCTGTCTCTGTGGCTGAATAAGTTGGCAGTGTTCTCAAGTGGAAACCGTTCTCACATTATTTTTTTGCATATGAGCTTAACGCATATTTCTCTATAAAAGTGGTTAATGTCTGGTTTAGTTAAAAAAAATTCATCTTGTGGTGCAGGAACGCCCAGATAACTGGCGAGATAATGCAGTACATGCACAACAAGTTTTTGCCAAGGTGGCAGCTGCAATTTCAAGGTTTGAGCCCGTGACAGTTTGTTCAAGTGCAGCTCAGGTTACTTGGCATTTTTAGCAATGATATACTTGCTTTAATGAGATCTGATGTCCCTTGTTAAAACTTTAAGTTCTTTCTTAGTGGGAAAATGCACGAAATCAGCTCCCAGAAAACATCAGGGTCATAGAGATGAGTATGAATGATTCTTGGTTTCGTGATACTGGACCAACTGTTAGTGTTTGTTTCTTTTCTTTCCTTTTCTTTTTCTTTTAATAGGACATTTCATAATTATATTTTTGTTCATTTGAATTTCTTATGCTTACAACACCCTTACATGACTTGTTTCTGCTTGTAGTTTCTAGTAAGTAAAAGTGCTTCAATTTCTGCTTTCCCAGAGCCAATGGTTGCGGGAATTGATTGGACTTTTAATAGTTGGGGAGGTGAGAGTCAAATACAACAACTATCTTTTGTATCTCTATTGATACACAATTTTTGCCTTTGTAAATAAATCCATCTTGAAGATGAGACATTGGATGGATATGGTACTGCTTTAGTGGTTGGCTCATTCATGCATGTAGTTTTATAAAAGAACCTGCTTGCATATATCTTTGTAATATTATGATCAGTAGTGCTACAAAATACATACCTGGTCATGGTCTAACTTGAGAAACCAATTTCGAGTTATCGTGTTGTTGGTGGTAGAAGAAGTCTATTTTCATGGTAGGTACTTTTTCTAAAATGATCTTTTCTTGCTAATCATAGGTGTTGATGATGGTTGTTACAAAGACTGGAGTCATGACCTACTTGTTGCAAGGAAGGTCGTATTATGGTTGTTGCAAACAATTTATATTATATGTTGTTTTACTTTTCAAGTGCAATGAGTATTTGGTTTTCCTGAAAATTAACAATAATTTAGATATCTTGTCAGATTCTTGAGATTGAGAAGGTTCCGAGATTTTACAACTCTATGATTCTTGAAGGTGGAAGCATTCATGTAGACGGAGAAGGTATGCACCTCTGGTTACAATTTTGGCAATATAACACATTATTCTTTCCATCTTGCACTTTTCGCAATCTTAAATCAACAGTCTTTGACAATGTTTAATTGATTAGGTAATGTGATGTCAACTTAGAAACATCAAAGCTATAGAAGTTTAGAAATCTTCTGCGGATCTACGCAAGATAACAGATTTCTTCTTTATTTCTACATTCCAACTTTGTAAACCTAAAACTGGTCTCCTAGCTATGTGAATTTGTGAAATTGATATGATCCTTGATTATTCATTCTCAAGATGATATTTCATAATAAATGTTCTTCATAGATAGCTTAAGATTGGGTGGATTGGAAGTTGCAGGAGTGGAGGGCCTAATATTCTAGATCCAATTTAAGTTGGTTTTTACATGTGTTCTTGCTTATTGCGTAGTATAGAAATTGCTTCCTTTTCTGCCATTGCAAAATCTTCGAATAGATTGCTATTTCCCTTATTCTTCACTAAATATTTTCCACCTTTGGATTCATTTGTGATACTATGTTTGCTATTTTAGGGACTTGCCTCACCACTGAGGAGTGCCTCCTAAACAAAAACAGGAATCCCCATTTGACTAGAGCACAAATAGAAGATGAACTTAAGGCATATCTTGGGGTCCAGAAGATTATTTGGTTGCCTCAAGGGTTATATGGTATGCAACTGCATTTAAATCTATTTTTGGGTCTTGTTTCTTAATTCTCAAGGGTTATATGGTATGCAACTGCATTTAAATCTATTTTTGGGTCTTGTTTCTTAATTAAGGCATTGTGTCCTCTTAATAATTGTGTTTAGCTTCAGATTTTCTTTAAGATTCCAATTTAGAATCCTAAACATTTATTGAATTGACTTCTTTATTTAAGATTGTGAAACTTGTCTAGCTTTCTCTTTTCTATCTCCCTTACTTTTGGTTGGAATATTCTTCCTAGTAAAGAGACTTACGAATAGTTTGTTTGCAATGTGAAGGATGTCAAACAAGAAAAGCCCTAATGAAGATGAAAAGCAGCTGGAACCTAAAATCTAACGATGGGTTGCCTAACATTTTGTTATTATAGAGTAGAAGAACTAGGACATAGAAAAGAGGAGAAAATAAAAGAGTGAGAAACAAGAAGTTTAGGAGAAAATGGGAGAAGAGGTTAGAAGAGGCATAAAATTCTAGTTCATGTTAAATTCTGCGTCTTGTAACAAATGTGTGAACAACATACATGGCCCTGTTTAGGAGTAGGATTTTGCCACAAACTATAAAGTAATGAAAATTTAAGATATCCTCTAGATCAAGTCAACAATTAAAACTCAATTATTAAATTTGCCGTAATAATTTTGATCATCTTCTAATCTATGTTCTTGCATCATACTTGTATTTAACAGGGTGGATGATTTCTTTCCTACATTAACTCCATTGCTGACAATAGATTCTCCTACTTTATATTATTCATATATTAGTGATTGGGGCATCTTCTATCAAATGCCTTTTTTTTTCACTTCATATGAAGTATATTTTAATGTACAGTTGAAGAAAGAGGGAAAATTAATTCTTCCTTGGCCTATTTGTGAATAGTATTAAGGAATATATAGGAAAGTATAACCCTAATCACCTCCTTAAATCAAGGAGAATCCATTTATTCTCTAAGCAATAAAATCTCATTAAGTCAACTACTAATTTATAGAATATCAGCTAATTATCTCTAGAATATCAATATTCCCCCCCTCAAGTTGTTGCATAGATATTGATCATGCTTAACTTGCGTACAAAGAACTTACAGTTTTTCCTTAATAGCCCTTTGAAGAAGACATCAACAATTTCTTGTGTTATAGGCACAAATGATAAGCAAATAAGTCCACTTTCAAGTTTTTCTTTTATAAAATGCTTGTCAATTTTCATATGTCTTGTCCAATCATGTTGAACTGGATTATTGTTGATATTGATAGTTGGTTTATTATCATAGGACAACTTCATTAGGTGCTTTACTGGTCTCTTAAGTTCTTTCATTACTCTTTTAAGCTATATTGTTTCACAAATCTTTTAAGCCATTGTCGTGTATTCTAACTCTGCACTCCTTTTGGCTACCACTCTTTGCTTTTTACTCCTTTAGGTTACTAAATGTCCCCACAAAAAGGTGCAATACTCAGGAGGCCTTCTATCACTAAGAGACCATGTCCAATCTGCATCAGTGTAGGCTTCAACTCTTTGTTGATCACTTTTTTAAAAAAATAATCCTCTCTTTGAAGTTCACTTCAAGTATCTTAAAATTTTGAACACTGCCTCCAAGCGTTTTTCATAGGAAATATGCATAAACTAGCTTACCACATTGATAGCAAAGGAAATATTTGGTCAGTGTCTGATAAATAAATTAGCTTCTCCATTAGGCGTTGATATCTACGTGTATCCACTGGAACACCTTTCTTAAATTTCATAGGAATATCTTGTTTTTTTACATCCACTCATCTTAGTTTCTTTTAAAAGATCTAGGATATACTTTTGTTGGGTGACTATCATGCCCTTCTTAGATCGAAATTTGCATCTATAGGAAGTATCCAAGAGATCACGACTCTTTAATTCTAAACTCGTTTGGGAAACTCTTTAATTGTCTCCCTCCACTTATGAATATTTAGAGCCTCCTGTATATTCTTAGAAATAGAAACATTGGATAATTTAGAAGTAATGCTCAAAGAGGATATTTAGTACAAGTTCTTGAACTTTTCTTAAGAGCAATGGATAAATATAAGGTTTTATCTGACTTTGGAATAGGTGTTGGTTAAAGAGACCCTCACTCGATAGGAATAGGTTCAGACTGAGATTTACCTAGTTGGTCTCCAATTTTTGGATTTATTTTTGGGTTAAATTCTTGATCATGTTGCAAGTTGTTTGCACTCTTTTATGTCATTCTGGATATTTTCTCAAAAAAAAATTCCTTTGAAACAATGTCCATCTTTCCTCGCACACATTTCACTCTTTCCTGAGATTTGACTTTGTAAGGGCATCGAAGACAGATCTTAGTTCTTATTATTTGAGACATCATGAATTTTGAATTAGGATTATGGAAAATATCTACATCATTGTTTGTGTTGACCATAATCTTATTTCCTTGTGAATATCAAAGAACAAATCTTTGGTACACATCTCCCCTTGAAGATGAGGTGAGGGAGAAAAAAGTTTTTAAGATGACATCCATAGAGACAAAAAATCTTTTGAATATCGAATCAAAGCACTTGTAACCTTTTTTAGTTGAAAGATAACCAATAAAAACATATTTTCATTCTCTAGGATTCAATTTTCCCCGATTGTTGTAATGAATTTGAATAAATGCAGTACAATCAAACGGTTTAAATAGAAGGTCATGTGATAATCGAGAGGAAGGAGAACATTTATTAAAACGATTAAGAGTGGTTTAGAATTTTAAAACTTTTGAAGGCACCCTATTGATCAAATACTTAGCTGTTAAGATAGCCTCACTCCATAAGTACTTAGGAGCACTAGTTGAAAGCATTAAAGATCTTACAATTCTAACAGATTTTTATTTTTCCTTTCTTCTATTTCATTTTGTTATAGGGTGTTAGTACATGAAATTCAAGATTAGGGGAAACAATTGATCCTTTCCCAACTATTGCTAATAAGGAACCATCGCCAATTTTTACTCTTTGATTTCTTGCACAAGGTCTACAGAAAGAAAACAATTTAGACGACCCAATCATATGATTTTGTTGCCCAAAATTGATTATCTAATAATTATCTGAATTGAAATTGAAGCAAGAGTCAACTAAATACTTACCTTTTTGAACCAAAGAACAAGAAGGTTTTGAACTAGAGAAATTTTGAGACTAAAGAATTTTACAGATTTGCTCTATTTATTCCTTTGTGAAAGGTTGCATGTTATAAAACGTTTCACTCAGATTCAATATTGTCACCTTGATTTGTTTTTTCTTCCAATATTTTGACTTTCCATGGATTTTGCAACATGTTTCCAGTGTGTGTGAATCACGTCTATAGTGATCACACTAAGGCCGTTGTTGTTTTTCCTATCTCCCTCAGCTTTTATTCCTTTAGATATTCAACCTTTGATCTAATGTTGTAAGCATCACTTTTTGCCTTTTCTTCTCTCTCCTTACTTCTGAGAAAACCTCTCTAATAAAGGGATATGGCTTTCGTCCCAAAATTTGGCCTCTAGCTTTATCCAGTTCTTGATTCAATCCTACGAGAAAAACATATACCCTATCATTGTCTTCCCTTTTTTTTTATGTCCAACATTGTCACTTGGACAGTCCCAATAACCTTCACAATGTAGGCCCAATTCCTCTTACAAGGTTACAAGTTTGTTATTAAACAAAGTAATGTTGTAGTCTCCTTGGTTGGCCTTCCATAGCTTCACTTTTAGTTAGAAAATTTGAGAAGAATTTTCAATATCTTAATACTTCTCTCGGACCGCATCCCATACATCTTTTGCTGTTGGCAAAACCATATGGGGTTTTATGATTGCAGTTACACTGAATTATTCAACCAAAGTGTGATTAAAGAATTTTTGAACCTCTATATTGCCATATTTGGATCATCGGAAACCAACCTTGTTATCTCTTCAGTGAAATGGTTGAGTTTTTCTCTACCATCAATGGCCAATTTTATTGTTTTCGCCCATTCTAGGTAATTTTGGCCGTTTGACTTGTGGTTCGTCAATTGAAAAGGCAAGTTCAAGTCAAGATCATATAGTTGCATTGTGCGTTTCCCGTTGTAACAAGAGGATTAGTTATACTCGAATTACTGAAATGCTGGATGAGGAGTTTCTCCCTGACCGGTTGTCGCTAGACGATAGTCCATTTGGGACTGATTTGCACGAAGAAAGAAAAAAATATTGTAAAAGAGTCATGGCTTTAATGCCACGATGAAAGAGGGAAAAGTAATTATTCCTTGATCTTTTTTGAATAGTGTAGGAACTATATAGAAAAAAGGTGTCCTAAGCACCTCTTTAAATCAAGAGAATCTATTTATTCTTTAAACAATAAAATATCACTAATTCAGCTACTAATTTATAGAAAATCAGCTAATTATCTCTAAGATATCAGTTAATTATCTCTAGAATAGCAACATTAGTCAACTTTCACGTGGTATTTTGATTATGCTTGCGTTATATAGGTTCAAATCTTTAATCACCATAAAATATACAGTTCACATTATGCTGAAATCTAAATGTTGACAGATTTGATATGCTAAGTTGTTTTAATGACATTTAAACCTAAAATTTCTCAGATGTAGACTATTGGAAATGGGAATCTCTGTACTTGCTAAACTAGTTTGTAGGGATATCTTAGGATTAGTTATTTTTGTATCCAAATACCTCAGTACATTTGGCATGGCTTTAATTCTTTTCTGTTCATTCTTGATGTGAGAAACCAAATAGTTGTACCACCGTCCCCATGATTACTGCGAGTCAATATTTGTTGGATTTCTTATGCAACAATACTTGTATAAGTTTTGACCCCCATGATTACTGCGAGTCAATATTTGTTGGATTTCTTATGCAACAATACTTGTATAAGTTTTGACCAATCAAAACTGCAATTATCATCTTAGGGAAGGATTTGCAAAGAAATTATGGCACACTGTATGAGACTAACTAGCTTCTTTTGGCTGTGTGTAACATCTACATGATATGAGATAGCCATTGATGTAGAAAGAACCTTTTGAGCATCTTCATTCATTGCCTTTAGTTCTAAATCTAATGCTCTCGATTTCTGAATATGATTCCAACCAAAGGCTCATTATGTAATTTATTTGTTGATTGTCATTTTCCCCATACATTATCCTCATGTTCTTGTTTTGCAAGCTCTCAGTTTAGTCCAGTAAAACTTATTTATTTTGCATAAATTCGTGTTCTTACCTGGTCTGGTTCAATGATTAGTATGCTCAAGAGCTTGCTGTCGTATGGAGAACTTGATGCAGATTGGATAAAGAACAAGTCAAGAAATAGTGGTAAAGAAGAGCCCAAAGTGAAAATGAATCAAACAGTTGTAGAGCAGAAGTGCTGGCTATTTTGAAGCCTTACTCTGATAGCTTAACTCTCGGGACTAACCTAGTTAGACCAATAATATATTGATCAGAGAGATGCTTACTAAGATATTACTGTTCATAACCATTTTTTAGTATCATACAGTTCTTTGTTCTTCTTTCTTGGGTTCTTCGTTGACTGTAGGCTTATTAATGCTTGTTCCATCTTTGCTTTAGTTAATGCACTATCTAAATTTCTGTTAGTTTACCTGTGTAATCTTGTATTCATCTGCATGCAATTCCCTGGATCTGAAGCTTTCTTTAGTGAGACTGTTATGTTCATTGTTGCTTGAGCAAGAACATGCATAATGAAGAGTCCATCCATGATCTTGCCTAGAAACTTTTGGAATTGACTTTTGCTTAATAATATATCTTGGCAGATACCTGTAGTAAGTTATATTGTTTTCATTCCATATTTTGTTCTTGTCTTGTTTTTAGCAGTTCTTCACTTAAAAAGTGATTTGTAGATTAACATGATCAGTAAATTTCCTGTGGCTCACATACAAAAATGATGGAAATTCTTTAAATGGTTTTTAACAGGTGATGATGATACTAACGGTCATATTGACAATATGTGCTGCTTTGTGAGGCCTGGTGTGGTAATATTGTCCTGGACTGATGACGAAAAAGATCCTCAGTATGAACGATCCAAGGAAGCTTTTGATGTTCTCAGCAACGCAACTGATGCTAATGGTAGGAAATTCCAGATAATTAAACTCCACGTGCCTGGACCACTTTATATGACAGAAGAAGAGGCTGCTGGAGTTATGCAAGTAAGAATTTTATAAGTCTGTTAATGACTTTTGACATTTGTTTAGAAATAAAATGCAAGTTAGGCCTTCCAACACCCACAGACATGTAATGGAGGTATTTAAATCCCTGAAAATTGATCTGATTTCTGCAATTGTCGGATTTCTCACTTTGTTGAAATTCCAACAACTATGTCCGTTGAATGCGCTTCCTCAACTGAGACCTTGATCAGGAAAAGATAATTGAAAGTACCAAAGTCATTGTTTCGCTGTTTTGACAATATTAACAGGCAGAATTGTTAGCAATTGGATTACAAGAGATGTGATCGTATCTCTTTGATGCATCTTAAATAGATGAATCTAACATAATTTGCAGAATATAGATTAATTTGTCTGATATATTTTCACTAAAAGGTAATTTATTTGCGTTAAACTCCATTGACATCTATATCTTCTTGGACAGGTTAAACCTTTTTTTCCATGTATTCTAGTCTCTTTAGTGGAGTCTCTTATATAAATCATTTCACTTCTCCGAAAAGGAGCTTCCAAAGTTCTACATATATGTTAATCTAGTCCTCTACAAGGACACAAGGAGTGCACCAACGTACAAGCCTTTAGTTTTTCAATTTTCCATTCTCTAACTTTGGAATAGGTGATGTCCAGAAATTATTTCGCCTAACTATTCTAAATGCATAAGACTATCGATTGTCCTTCCTTTGCTGCTGCACAAACAAATTAATTAATGTTACATAATATTTGTGTTCTTAATTTAATGTGGCTGTAACAGGATGATGATGCCAAATCACGAACTGCAAATACAAGGCTTGCTGCTTCTTATGTGAACTTTTATATTGCTAATGGAGCAATCATTACGCCACAGTTTGGAGACAAAAAGTGGGACAAGGAAGCTGTTCGTGTTCTTTCGCAAGCTTTCCCAGATCACAGAGTAAGCAAATACTTCTCCTAAATGTTCTATGTTTCCTCAACATCATTCGTTGATATGATGTAAGCTCCAGCGCGATGGCATATTTATTGGCACAACCAGTCTTGTACTGCATGGAACTGGTGTTTGAAAACTTAATGGACTTCTGACTCAAATAATGCTTTCTTATTCGTTTCTTTCTGACATCCCATCATACGACTTATCACTGTTGTTTATGAAATGAATGTTTTGTTTTTGGTTTCCTTGGCTCAGGTAGTTGGAATTGAAGGTGCAAGAGAGATTGTTTTGGGTGGTGGAAATATACACTGCATCACCCAACAACAGCCAGCTGCTGTGCCCAGCTCTGCATCACCCAACAACAGCCAGCTGCTGTGCCCAGCTCATCTAACTGGGAATTAGGTGAGACCGAAACATATTCATAAGCCAGATGGATGATTAATATGTTCCATTCTCTTTGCACTACCTAAGCTGCAAAGTGCACTCTGTATACTGTTTCTGGTTGAGAATATATAGTTTGTAACAATGAAGTACAATAATTCCGACTGCTGTATGGACTTAGTAAAATTCTGACTTGGGGAGTAGGAGCAGCAGCAGCTTAAACCAGAATACAAAATATGCAAAGAGAGAGGAAATGTGTTGGCGTAGATCTTCATTCCATCATATTAGCTTGGTTTTCTTTTCAAGCTAATATTTTTCAGTTCTCTCATCTTTAGTCATTTACTCATTTTTGGTTTAATTAAGTAAACAATTCTCAAACTCCCAATTTTTAGTTCCTGTGTAGCCAAATGAAATAATACTATTAGGTTTACCAAAATCTTGAAGCAAATTACCGCTGAGCATTTAGTGTTAAGGGGTTTTAATGTACATGTGGTCCATCGGTGTTCCATTTATAGAAAACAAAAAGCAAATCAAAACAACTACATACTTTGAAGTAGGCTACTTTTAAGTTGATTTTAATGCTCACTGTACTGGTGAATACAACATGCTCAAATCATAATTTTTTTTATAAAAGAATTTATGCTCAAGTCATATTTCAATTGAATAATTAAAAAAGTGATTGAGTCGTCAAGTTTAGTAGTAAAAATCTTTAATTTCTTAACTTATTAATAATTTTTATTATTAAAATTGATCGATTTATTAAATAATTGATTAGTTTTTATAAACTAATCGATTTTTATAAACTATAATGAAATAGTTGGTTTTCATTCGCAAATCTCATTCTTCAATTAAATTCTAATTTCTTCAATAGATAAAGATAGCTTCCTTTTTTAATTTTATTTTAAAATTTTCAATTTTATTCAATCTTTATTAAGTATCAAGATGTCATATCAATTGAATCTTTAAACATTTAAATATCTTTAAACATTTAAATCTCTTATTAACGATTTAATTTTTGGTCTTATTTTTAAAATACCACTTCAATCAAATTACATAGTTTCGTTATTCTTAAATTGATAACCAACTTAATAAAAAGATTGGTTCAATTTAGTGATCAAATCTTACGTTTAAAAATTGTGTATTATTTTCGATCATGGTAAATAAGGATAGTATTCAATATCTCATCAGGGCTGCTTATATGTTATTCTAACATTCACTAAATATATTATATCATAGAAAAATGTCTAAATAAAATTGATTGATAATTTTTAAAATCCTTTTTAAAAAGTTTGACGATCTTATCCCAAAATAGATATGTTGTTTATAAAAATCTAAATTATAGCATTAATTAATAAATAATTTATAATTGTATGTTATAAGTAAAAAGAAATATATATTAAATAAATAAAATTCAACGTAATCAAATTTACGCTGAATTTGTACTAACAAGAATAATATATAAAAAGGCATAATAGTATTAAGTTACATTATCTCTTTCTATTAATTTCTATTTGATAATTTTTTATTAAACTAAAACAAATTAGTGGAACAAACTTTAAGTTTTTTTAATAATTCAAAGTTATAAATTTGTTTATATTTCGTGAATAATTTAATTATTTTTCTTTAGTAAAGTTTTGAAACTACAAGATCATAAATAAAAAATTTAAGAAAAAAAAGAATCAAAATTATTTTGTATTCCAATTCTTTTCTTATAAAAATTTTCTAGGTTTACAAGTTTTGTGATGAATGGAGATGAAAGAAAAAGGGACCTAGCCAGCACTGTAAGATGTTGTGGTATAATAACTTTAGGAAACTAACTAATTTGCAATGAAACACCAAGTGGCACCAACACCTTCACCTTAAACTTTTCGAATGAAATGTACAAAGATCTCTAATCGCCAGTCTCTCCCTCTCTCTCTCTCTCTCCCCCTCCC
>JANZXR010000006.1:28324652-28339734 GCA_027575705.1 Erythroxylum echinodendron
ATCATCTATGATCATAGTCTCTAATTGATCCAAGCAAGGTTGGAAAACTTTATCCATTTGTGCCATGAACACTGCCAGGCATTTGTCAACCCTAATGGATATCTCAAATAACTCGAGGTACCTATAAATAGTTCTCGAAATTCTTAACTAATGATTCAATTAATGTAATGTTATCTCATGTTTTTCTCAGTCTCTTAATTGATTGTCCTTATTCGAATGAATTTATCCATTCATTCAATTTCCTCTTATTTTTAATTGACTTATTCTAATGTTTATTCATTTATACTAGTTTCTCTACACATTTCAATTTATTTGCAACTCTCAATTTTCCAAACACATACATTAAGTCTAACTTGTACCTTCGAAATATACGAATATAAAATACATTATGAATCTACGTTCCTATGGAAATAGCATAGCAATAATATCATCCCAATTTTGTGAACCTAATAATGTAAATAGGTCACCTTTCGTCAACAAGAAACATATGCTCTCTGTAGCCTATTCAGCTTCTTATGCTTGTGTCTCATATAAAAATGGAACTCCAACAGTCACTTCTGATTCATTCAATATCATTCATTGTTATAAGTAAACCATTTGGCCTACTTGATCTAATTTGGTGAAAGTCTTCTTCGAAAGAAGATTTCTTGTTGCCATCATCTATATTGTTCACGTAATCTTTATTTATCAATTATTTTCATTATTAATTTTCAGCCACAGTACCTCAATAAGACCAATTTCTATCATTTCTTACAAAATCATAATGTTCTATTTACCAAAACTCGATGAAGTATTGATATGAATATTGTCGCATATGTTTAGATGTGTATCATCAAGGTCATCCCATCTTATCCAGAGATTTATTTATGATAAGCCACCAATTAATAACTTACGTTATGATACTTTGATCTTAATTGATCCTAGATAACATTTCTTTATTTATTCTTATCCACGATCATGGTAGACTTTCCCACGATTGTGACAAAAACTTGTAAAATTGACCACAATCGTAGGGACTCTGCCACGATTGTGCTAGAATCAATTAATTTCGGTCACAATCATGGGGACTATTCCACGATCATGCCCTACTTCATTTTCCTTCCTTTTTCCTGAAGTCCATCATATATAGTAACATCATTTACACTCTCAAACTATCCCCAATTGATCATTATAAATGCTTTCATGTGCTACTCCAATTCATCTTAAAAATTTTAACTATAGGGATTAAAACTTAAAAGCATTCGATAATTCATAGATCACTTCCTATTTCATATCCATGTATATGATACATAGGCACTTAATAATATCACTTGTCAAGGTGATCACATTATCAGATATGTACTCATATTAACAATTCAACTTAACCTTTAGAACTTCTATATATGTTGCTATCATTCATCTCATCTTCTAATTATCCTCTATTACATCTTATGTACAGATGTTCTCAATCAATTCAAAATTTAAGAAGCATAATCATTATGAGGTTCTGATCTTAATTCCACTAATATATTCTTATTGTAAATCATAACTCTTATCACATTAATTAAATAGCCATTTCAATTTTAAGTTACAGCCCTTAATATCATAGTAAAATTTGTTTTCTTTCAACTTTGCTTATACACTTTAAATCTCAACATGTCCACTTGTATCTCTATTTTCCTCATTCAATCCATGAAAATGTATTCACATCTATATCGCATTTAAGGATATACCATCATAGTACAATATTGATGTCATATTCAATAATACAACCACAAATACAAATGTAGTGAATCGTTATGTATTATATCAAAACATATACTATTTTTCATTTCTATATATCTAGAAACTTTCATTTTCTTACATTCTGACGGATCATCATCCTTCTCAGTGCTTCTAACAACTCATCTCTTAATGAAAGCTTATGCGTATAACTCTAGTATATGCAATCAGAGTGGGGATTAGTTGCCACTGCATACTATGACATGTCTAAAATGTATGTACCTTAACACATATTTTAAAAAATTCCCATGTAAGACAGTAAGCCTGGGCTTTGATGCCAAATCTATAGCATACCACTCTCATAGGGCATATTCTCGAACACGCAGATGGTATTCAGGAATACACTCTACAAGGGGATGTGCTAAGAAGGTCAGTTAAACTCAATACAAAATTTTCAAACATCACACGCATATTACAAAAAACCAATAATCAATTTCTACCCATTTTATTCATAAACATCATAATCATAATTGTTATTACACTTATTGATCAATCTCATTTACAAACATTTCCAATTTAGAAAGTCATTACAAAACAAAATTATTCAGGTACACAGAGTATAATATTTACGGAATACATTCTTTAATACAAAAATAATGGAAAATATATACAAACGTGAACTGATTCTGACCTCTATCTTTTATCTAAATGCAGTGATTAAACTCCAATTTGTCTAACTGGAGATGTCCTCTAAGCCTGAAAGACAACCTTGCAATTTTGGTGAGCTTTGCGAACTCGGTGAGCAGACCATCCCTAATGGCTCACTCATATCACATAACACAACAATTCATATAATCACAAAATTCGCATCACTTCATCAATTCGTCGTGTAGCATCAATTAATATTTTATTCATTTATTTCACATTTCATATTCAGAACAGTTAAATAGTTCATTTTGATCATTTAAAACATACATAGCAATATTATATGCAATGCTCATAAGACTCACTTCTAATTATTATATTGTGATTGACTGCCTATAATTATCCCATATCTATTGTAGATACCAGGTTCATTAATAACTGTCCCTTATCCGTTGGGAATACAGGGCTCATTATACATAGTGAACCTTTGGCTCTTAATCACATTTTAAGCTTTAAACTCGTTTTTAGTGGCTACTCCAGTCATAAAAACTTTTATTTGTTCATGCATTCACATAATGAAATGCATAACATTCCCATATATTCAATTAATCACTTCATTTCAATTTCACATTCACATATATATTTATCATCAGACTTTGGTTCAGCATTCAACAATAATGTTAAGTATCTCTTACTTCATTCATATTCACATTTAATAAAGCACTTCCTATATGTTCACATTCATCAAACTCCTCGGAATATTAATGTCTGGAATTATCATAATCACATTCACATTAGTAATAATGAAATACAAAAATTTAAATAAAACAATCATTTAAAGTAATACCATCTGGGTTGACTCACAGTACATTTCAGATTAGTATTTGCTTCCAAAATCTAAAAACTTCTAGATGCTGACATTCTATCCTGTGTATCAACATCATACAATACACACATTACACACACATCAGTAATTGCAAAATCACATAAAAATTCAATTTTACACATATGTATATACGTAATGTATAATGCATTCTAAATTTGACTATTTCGAGTATTTATCCTTAATCAAATCACTTGACCATTAACAACATCACTTATGCATGTTGAGCCTACACTTAGGTTCATAGATCAAAGAACTTGGTTAATCTAATATCATTAATCATATGTCTATCACATACATGCTCTCTAATTCTTTTTCTAAGATTATAAGATCACAAAGTATTCAATTCTCATTCACTTTTACTTAATACATATTATTCCTCTCATTTGAATCACATTAGCCATATAAGATCACTTTCATTTATATAACATCTTTAAATTTGTAGAATTTGTCTCACTGATATCAACTATCCATGCTTAAGTTATAACTTCCGTTATCACTTTGAACATATCACATATTTAATTCCTTTATCCATGATCAACTAGGTTCAATTCAAACCTTATTCAAGCCTAAATGCATCATAAGAAATCACCCTAGCATTTGTTATTGCAATCCTTACTTAAAAGATAACCTTTGTATTCTATTTATCTCCCCACAGTCGCGGTGTCCTTGCCATGATCGTGATAGAAACTTCTAAGATTGGCCACAATCATGGTGATCCTGCCATGATCGTGACACAATCATATTCTGGCCAAGCCACGATCGTGGGGTAAGGGCCACGATCGTGCCCTGCATTTTCTTCCTCAATTCTTCCATGAATTTAACATATAGGATAACATCATTTTCAAATCAAAATTTCCAACATTCACATCCATTTATACAACTTCATTACATGCTAACACAACTACCATATTAGTTGTATTACGATCCACAAAACTCTACTTATTTGTTTCATCATCATTCACTTGATCTTATTATATATTCATTCTAACTTTCTCCATAATATACTCAAGACATTTCATGCCAAAATAATCATTTCTCCTTCATTTCCTTATTATTCCTATTTCATGTCTATCTCAATATCGTTCATAAACAAATCATAATCTATGATTGATCATATCATAAAATTAGAACATTCATATATACATACACATTCATCAATTTTCTACGCACACTTAACTCCATTTTTAACTTTACTTTATCTCTAAATTATTATCTTACTTCTTCTCATTTTAGGACAATACACTAGCCTTTTCTTTAGCTTTAAACTCATTCTAGTTCATCTCCATAATAACTTATAACTTATGGCTTTTATATAATCAAAATATATCATTCCTTTTTCAAATCTTTTATACTCTTTCTTTACAAAAAAATTAGATCATATACTCATTTATTCTTTTTTCAATAATTAACTTACATTTTAAATACCAATTTCACTATTAATCAACCATAAAATAATACATGATCTTTTATTTATCATTTTTATAAAAACAGAACATACATATATATATATTTACTCTTCAATGCTCATCACTCATTCGTGTACATTTTTGCACACTCTCATACACCATTTACTATATTAATCCAACATTATATCATTACATAATCTATTACCCATCAAAACACAAAAGCAAGGCATGGATATGTCCGTTGTTCACCCTTGTTATACATATATTTTCAACATCTTTTTCATGATCATCTCTCCTCTTAAATTATCATCAAATATAATTCATTAAACAAAGCCATGAAGATTAATATGTTACTTACTTGGTTTACCCAAATCTTTTTCAAGAGTTTCCAAAAAACCCTAACTCCTTATGATACACGATCATCATCATGGAGGGTGGAGTAGGTTAGGTTTCATCAAGAAAAAGAGATAGCAAGGACATTGAAGTAGGTAGTGATGGAAGATGCTAGCAAAGATCAATGTATAGTGGTGAGAAGAGAGTGTCTTAGATGGAGAAGAAAATGAAGAAAGCAACAAAGAAGAGGAGAGCATAAATTAAAATGAAAGACAAGTGAAAGATGGTTTTTCAGCCAACCATCATGAGTTAAAGTATGTGGCAAGGCAAGTGACTCATTTGGTTTTTTTAAATACTAGTCCATTTGTTTCCCCATTTCTAATCCAATTGTCTCCTGATTTTCTATGACATTTGTCATTAAATCTTAATGTCACTTACCTATAATTTCTACTGCCATTTAACATTCATTTCTACTATCATTTATGAATCGTTTTTCCATTTGAAAATTTTCCTAATCCAAAATTGCCCATAAATATAAGAATTTCTCCAAAATTTCACCAAAATTTCTAAGTCAATAACTTTCCTCACTAAATAAATTTTCAAGACATTTTATTCATTATTCACATCATAATCTCTTTAATAATAATCATTTATACCTGAGAAATGTCAAATGAGTGCATGAACAATCATTGTAATGTGTGCAATTAAATTCACATGCGTGTATGCTATAGTATGTGTAAGCGTGAAATGCACTTCCTAATCTCTCATTATTATTTCTTATTTACAGAAATTTAGGGTTCTAACCTTTTGTATGGAAACGGGATATTACAAAAGAGGTGCCTTTAGTTCAGAAAAAGGTTCAGGTAGAGTTGGTAATAGGGTGATGGTAGAGGAGTTAAACATATGCCAACAGTGGGAATAGATACTAGTGGGACATCCTTATCACAGGGTCAGAATCAAGTGAAAATATACTATATGACAAGCAAGGAGGCACCTATAGCCAATAATGTCGAACAATTTCATTATTTGATATTAAGGCTTAAGGCTTAGTAGACCATAATCTATAAATTCCTTCATTTCTTTAGAGTTTGCTTCTAAATTTCCAATGGAGGTTAGTCCATTAAGATATGATTTGAGAGTGTAAGGAGGGGGATGCTAGAGAGGATTACTAAAGTAGAGCTATCAACTAACTTGATAGTGATGGATTTGAGAGAATTTGACGTAAATATTGGGATATATTGGTCGGTTCACCTTGAAACTCTAATGGATTATTATGTAAAGGAGTTGATGATAGAGTCTTTGGGTAAACGAAAGGTGATATTTATGAGGGATCACAGAGTGGTTTTAGCATTGATCTCAACCATAACTGCTAGATAGTTGATATTGAATGGATGAGGTATATCTAACTCATATTATAGATGCAAATGAGGTGAATCCTAGGTTAGAGGATATTCTTATGATGAGGGAGTTTTTAATGATATTTTTAAATGATTTATCAAGTTTACCCCTTCAAGGGGAAAGATTTTACCATTAAGACTATGATAGAGTTACACTAATTTCTATTGCAGTTTATAAGATTAGTACTATAGAGTTACATGAAGTAGAAAAACAGTTGGAGGAGTTATTGGAAAAAGGGATTTATTAGACTAGTACATCACTATGGTAAGCTCTAGCGTTGTTTATGAAGAAAAATGATGGCAATATGAGACTTTGCATTAATTACCAACAATTAAATAGGGTGACAATGAAGAAAAAATACTCGTTGCCAAGGATAGATGATCTTTTATATCAGTTTATAGGAGCTATCATATTTTCCAAAATCGGTTTGAGATCGAGATACTAATAATTGAGGATAGTTGAGTAAATTCCTAAGACAACATTCTGTACTTAATATAGCCACTATGATTTACTAGTGATGCCTTTCGAGTTGACTAATGCACTAACTGCATTTATGAAACTAATAAATAGGACGTTTTGGGAGTATCTGGATCAGTTTATGAAAGTATTTATTGATGATATATTGGTATATTTAGGGAGTAAAGATTAGCATGAGCAACATTTAAGGACTTTGTTATTGATTCTAAAGAAGAGACAATTATGTGCCAAGTTGAGTCAGTGTGAGTTTTGAATGGAGCGAGTACTATTTCTTAGACATGTGGTGTCCTGAGAGGAAGTGATGCTTGATCTTGCTAAAGTAAAGGAAATGATAAAGTGTGAGCTGCCTAGAAATACATCAAAATTAAGGAGTTTTTAAAGATTCTTTAGGTATTATTGGAGATTTTAAAAAGGATTTTTTATGATAACTAGCTCATTAACTAAGATGCCAAAGAAAGGGATTTAGTTTTAATAGATCAAGTTGTGGCGAGAGAGCTTCGAGGAGCTTAAGCAAAGATTGACTTCTAGCAGAATTTTGGTTCTATCGTCAAGAGGTGGAGGTTTTGAGGTATATACTGATGCTTTAAAGGTAGGCTTAGGGTATGTGTAAGTGCAACATGGGAAAGTGATAACTTATACTTCTCATCACTTGAGATTGTATGAGCTGACCTATCCCACCCTTGATTTGGAGTTAGTGGTGATTATATAGGCTTTTGGATTTTAGGACATTATTTGTATCGGGATACATTTTGAATCCTTACATATCATAAAAGCCTTAAGTATGTCTTGTCTCAAAAGGAGCTAAACTTAAGGCAGAGAAGATGAATCAAGCTACTTAAGGATTATGATTGTACTAGTTATTACCATTCAGGCAAGGCTATTATAGTGGCAAACACTTTGAGTAGGAAAAGCTCAGGCATGATGGCTAGCTTGAGTTGACATAGTATGACACCATTAGTGGAGTTAAGGGCATTAGACATAATATTGGAGATTGATTATGGGAATGGTTTATTAGCGACATTATAGGTTCAGCTAGATTTAGGAGATAGGATTAGAGAGGCATAATCTCAAGATTCTTATCTAATGCAGATGAGAGAAAGAGTGCAATAGAGTAAGGAGACTAACTTTTCAATGAGAGAAGATGGAGAATTGGTGATTAGGAGGTAGGTTTGTGTGTTGAATACAAATAGATTATGAGAGGATATTCTGAGGGAGACTTATAGTGTTATTCCCAATGGCGAACAATAAAGAAAGATGTGGCAGAGTTTGTGTCAAGGTATTCGACTTGTCATTAGGTCAAGGAAGAGTATCAGGAACCTGTAGGGAAATTAAGACACTAAGCCATTCTATTATAGAAATGAGAGATGATTACAATGGATCTTATGGTATCGATACTGAGGAACAGATGTAAACATGATTTAGTTTGGGATAGGTTAACTAAATAAGCTCATTTCTTACCCTTACAATACACATACTCCTTAAACAAGCTCACTAAGTTATATATTGATGAGATTGTGAGGTTACAAGGGATTTTAGTATTTATTATATCATATTGAGATTTGTATTTTACTTCCCAGTTATGGATGAGTTTATAGATAACTTTAGGGACTAGGTTGAATTGAAGTACTCACCCTTAGTTAGATGGACAGTTAAAATGTATGACTCAGAAACTATAAGACATAATGCTAACTTATGTGCTAAATTTTTAGGTGATTGGGATAGATATCTACCTTTGATGGAGTTTGTATATAATAATAACTATCACTCTAGCATCATTATGGCTTCATTTGATGAATTATATGGCAAGCAGTGTAGAGATTCAATATGTTGGGATATAGAGGGTACCAAATTGATAGAAGGAACAAAGTTTTAGAAGACAGTGGAGAAAATAGAGGTGGTAAAGTGATGCTTAAAGGTAGCTCAAGATTGGCAAAAGAGTTATATTGATCAACATTATCGGGAGATGGAATATGTTGTTGGAGATATGGTATTTCTTTGAGTATCACCTTAGAGGGGGACTTTGAGGTTTAGTAGGAGAGGGAATTTGAGTTTGAGATATATCGAGCCATATAATATTGTACAGTGTATGGGACCGTTAGCTTACAAATTAGCCCTATCTCTTGAGTTATCGCAGATTCATAATGTGTTCCATATGCCGATGTTAAGAATGTACCAATTGGATCCTACCTAAATTATATCGAGGTTGCAAAGGGTATAACTTATAAAAAGGAGTTAGTGGAGCTTTTGGATAGACACATTAGGAAATTAAGGAGATGAGAGATTCTGATGGTATAAGTTTTATGGAGTCATTATTGTTCTTTGAGAGAGGCTACTTGGGAAGGCATAGAACTCATATAGGTAAGATTTTCCAGCAAATCAAAATTCCATTATTTTATTTATGATTTTCAATCATCCTAAGCTAGTTTCTACTTGGATTTATGTTGTGATTGTTTATGACAACAATTTTGAAGTCACTGAAAAAATAAAAACAAATAAAAATGGCTAGAAAATGAGAAAAGAATGAGGTGAGGAGGAGAGGTGAAGGCAACGTTAGAGTAGAAGAGAAGAAGACATCTTTTGTAAAAAGAAAAAGAAGAAAATTGGCTATTTTTGAAAATTCTAAGATTAATGTAGGGAAAAAATAGGAAATATGAATATTTAAGAAAAAAATTAGAATTTCAGTCCTATAAGAATATTTTAACAATAATAAATGAATGTATACGTAAAATAGGAATTTTAATAGTTAAAGGTATTGTAGTAATTATGATGGTAAGATAAATTAAAAAATTTTCAATAATTGAGAATAAATTGATAAGAAAGGAGTAATTTTGATATTGTTAAGTCTAATTAGGTGGGAAATTTTCTTAAATAAAGTCTACTAGAATTTTATAATGTCTAGGTTTGGAAGATGGATTAAGGACTAGATTGGACTAATCAAATAGTTAAGTTCAAAAATTAGGTAAGAATAACCTTAAATTGTACCCTTATAACTGTGTAAGGTTCTTAAAATTATGAAGTTTTTTATTAATAAATTATTTTATAATGAATCATATTTTGAATTATAATTAATAAAATTATTGATTAATAATTAAACATTTGAATTTTTGAAATATATGAATTTTTAAGAATTTTATTTATTAAATAAATAATTGACGAGGTACAAAATATTTCACGTTTATATTTTATTACGTGTTATGATGTGTATTTACTATCAATTCGGAGACAAAAATATGATAACTAAATGCAAAGTTGTTGATATGTGCTTAATTGATTGTATAATTATTCCATAACACTTAGCGATTAATGACATGAACTTGCTTAAGCTACTTACTTTAACTCTGTGGTTTTGGCACAATTCGGAAGCAAAGGAGTTAAACTGAGTTGAAAGTACTATATTTGGGCCATTTTTTGAAGAATTACACTCACTTGTCTTCATGAAGCAGGAATGAAGAAGATTAGAGCAAATAAAGACAAGAAGAAGACGAAAATGAAAACACAAAGTAAAGAACCAAGATATGAAGTGTCTCAAGGCTGTTGAAATTATTGCACAGTCGTGAGTGCATAAGACTGCATCACGTGAGACACTACACACACACGTCTTATCCATTTAACATAGCCTTTTAAGTATGAAAAAAAGGTATATGATGGATGGTGGATGGATGCATATGGAGGGCTGGAGTATCACACTTACTGCATGGTGTAAGATATGAATTTAATTAAAGCACAACAACCAAAGGAAAACACCAACACATTTTTCCTCTTCTGTTTTGAAATACACTTGTCCCATATCTCTTTTAAACCTAGCTGTCAAATTTTAAACAAGGTTGGAAGGTATAAAGAATAAAAGAGTGAACGACTGGGATAAAAAGGATGAACCTAATGTGAGTGATAGTTGTAATATGAAATGAAGAATTTGGAGACACCTCACTTTGCCAAGAGAGTGTGGATAGCTATCCCATTTAACGCTACATTTTTCACATAAAACAATGAAATGGTGATGGGAAATGACATGAAATGTTGTCATCATTTAGGGGCTGGAAAGAGTATAACCAAGAGTGAATAACCAAGACAACTTCCACTTTTCTCGGAGAATAAAATAAGGTGAAAGCTGAAGCAAAAATCAAGTGGAGAGTTAACTGCTGTTGGACAAGATAAGAAGGAGCAATCAAGAGAGCATCCATTCTTCTTAGAACAAAAGAAGATAGCCATTCATCTAGGTATCGACGGCACTTGGAAAGGGATAATTGAAAAGAGTGAACAACAACTTGACCAACTTTTTCTCTTCAGTTGTTCCACCTATCCCATTGATTTTAAGATAGCTTTAGAATATAGAAAAGGTAGGTTGTTTGATGGGAGGCTGAGCAGAAAAGGATACAACAGCTCCTTCATATGGTCCTCTTCGGTTTCCAAGTGTACGAGGGTTAACCGAACATTAGCTGCTTCTTGATTATTTCCCTTCGATTTTCCATGGAAACAAAGGTGTCCTTACCTGATGCTTGGAGATCCATGGAGAAGATGAAGGGCCACACGTTTCGTTGCCGATTCAGAGGTGAAATCGACACTGACGACGCAGTTAAGTGTTTCTTCTTTGTATTTATTATTTCTTTCACTCTTTAGGACTTCTTTGTATTTATTATTTCTTTCACTCTTTAGGAATTGATTTTGTTATCTGATGCTTATTGTTTGGGTATTGTGAATAGATGATTTGAATGCATTCATTGGATCATTTTATTACAAACTCATTGCTAGAATATTCAATGTAATCCGTAATTGTTATGTTGAAATTCACTTGTAGCTACTAATGGTTTGTAATCATTAGGGATAACACAACCTAGGTTAAATGATGTATCATATGTGGTTGTTGCCTTGATTAGTCGCTGTTCCTAATTCATAATGCTATTGCCTAATTGAATCTAAAGATTATATCCAAGGTTATTCGGTAGTTAGGTTTAATTAACTATTGTATCTTAATTAAACAACACCTATGGGAAAACTAGGATTAATAGATTAGTCCATGATTAATAATTTCTAGGAGAGGTTTGAGAATAATAAATCATTGAAATAGTATTAAATAGGGTGTAGGTAGAGATTGAACCTAAGAATGGGGTCCTTAACAAATTCATCATTTTCATCATTTTTGCATGTTTTCTTTAATTTGTCTTTATTAGTTTAGTTTCGTTTATGTTCTTATTCGATAAACCAACCCCCTATAACCTAAACACTGATTGATTTCATGTCAACAACTTTATGCACACTCTCTGTGGGATCAACCTAGACTCACCACTGCTATAATAGTAGGTCTAGTTTATTTTAAGGTGTTACGACACGCTACCAGTTGTGTGTGTGTATAGTTAAGAATATTAGGGTAAGATGAGTCACATTCATTAAATTATGTAAAGATTGGTTTATAACAGCTCAATATTAGACTGTAAAAATTGTAAATCGGTGGCTTGCCTAGGATAGCCTATATTTGATGGTCATAGATTAATGAGTTATTAAGATATGAGTGAGTTGTGGTTAGGTACTTGTCTGTAAAGCAGGTGTATACTGAGTCTTAGGGATATCCTATATCGATGACTAAGTATTGGAGTAGCACCGAGGTACTAGATTATAATGAGGGATTAAAGTATACTGTGTCGATATTTACACAATTAATTTCATTTTGACTCAGTGAGTGATTATGATGAGAAGAGATGAGTTAATAAATCATTGAATGTAAGTCTACTAGGGTAAGCAGGGCTTTGTTAATTTAGTTAATAAAAAGGTAAAACATAAATAGTAATAATAAAATAATATTAGTATAAATCATTAGTAATAATAAAATTTTGGACGTTAATTGAGTATTTTGATAGGCTAACTATTGCTTATGTATTTTA
Source organism: Erythroxylum echinodendron (assembly GCA_027575705.1). NCBI lineage: Eukaryota > Viridiplantae > Streptophyta > Magnoliopsida > Malpighiales > Erythroxylaceae > Erythroxylum > Erythroxylum echinodendron. The sequence goes on from JANZXR010000006.1 coordinate 28,337,375, forward strand.
GTATTATATGTATATTTTATCATTTGACTAATTTCAATATATATTTTATTACTTGATTTTAGGAGTACCGTTAGATTATCCTTATAGAGTAAGCGGCTCGTCTCTTATCGCTATATTATTTTTTAGGAGTTATAGAAATTGTCGATAACCCTAATGCATGTGATTAATATTGTGGAGTCTAAGTGAAGCTAGCAAATCAAATTGAGTAAAGTTGTTTTATTGTATATGCTTTTGAATATGACAGTTCAAATGGTTATGCTTATACATGCAATTTTTGTGTCTGTTGAATATCATTTTTGAGACTAACAAGGATTTTAGTGATTAATGATGTAATTGTGGAACAATTTGGAAAAATTGGGATTTAAGAAAGTTGGAGTGTCACGGACCAACGTACCATATTTATTATTAATTTGAATTGCTTCTTAAGTAAAGTATTATATCATTACATAAAAGTTGCATTTTACAACGTAAAAGTAAATACGATTGTCATAATTTATGAACGTAACAGCTAAATTCATGAAGGCATGTTAGCGAAAAATATAAATGGTGCATAATCTTAAATCATTTATATCAAATTAGCAAATAGATATATGGTCATAATTTCCCAGCTCCAGCTGAAGTCCTTTGTGTCCCCAATGTTTGTTACTGCATGCCAAGGTCATGTTTATGTTAACAAGAAACCAAACACCTCATGTTCTAATGTGGTTGTGGGAAAGAGAAGGAATGACGGAGAATGAGGTGCGTTTGTTGTGCTAGCCTCAACATGTATCGTGTGCGTAGTGTACACATGAATCATGATTATGGACTTCGTACAAAATGCTTGCATGGTGAAGTTAATCATTTAAATGGCACTGCTTTTTTCTTCTTATTATGATCCTAGAACAACCTGATTTACTCTTAAATCTACGTAAAAGGTACTGAGATTTCACCTTAAAGACAGATGAAAGTCGCGGTCATTGCTTGGGGACAAGAACTTCCCCTTGAAGTTGGTATGCAAGAACCTGTTCTTGACATCAAGGCGAAGATAGAACAACTCCTTGCTATCCCTGTGACTGCTCAAACTCTTGCTGTGTCTGGTTGGGAGCTGTTTGATGGACTAGACATGGAAGACTACCCCATTGTCACCGAAGGTACTAAGATGGAGCTAACCATCAAACCAATGTTTACACCGCCTGCATTTAACAATCATTACAATGAGATCCAAGTCGTAGTGACTTTTTCATCTAAGCAGATAGTCATACAAGTGGATGCAACAGACACTGTTGGTAGTTTAAAAGAGAAGATCCATCTTGTTGAAGGCACTCCAATCAAAAGAATGTCACTTTTCTTTTCTGGGATTGAACTTAAAGATCATTCTCGCTATCTAACAGAGTATGGGATCAAAGAATTTTCTGAGATCGCAGTTTTCCTTAAGGCAATGGGTCGTATAAGGGAAGATCCTCCCGGACCTCAGTTGCACATAGTGGTGCAAACTTCTTCTTCTTTACTCAATGCAGCAAGCATTCCAGTGGAAATTAAGGACTCAGCCTGTGTTAGTGAGCTAAGGCAACTTCTTTTGAGCACAAAAATTCTTCCTCAAGACGATTACTTGTTCATACACAAGCAGAGGATCATGCGAGACACTCATAGTCTCCGGTGGCACGGCGTTGACGATGGAGATTCCCTTTATGTATTCAAGGGAACAGTGAGTCGCAGTGGATCCTGATTAGCTTCCAAGATCAAGCTGCTTGTTCTCTCTGTCTTTAATATAATAAATATGCAGTACTACGAGTAGTAGCCGCTTTTACTAACATAATTTCTTATCTAGGTAACGCTTACTCTTTTTGAAGCTATAAACTCCATTCCTCTTTTATGTTTTTTTCTGCCATTACGTGCCTCAAAGAATTCGTCGGGTTTAGATTGAATTGAAACACTAAAGGAAAAGAAGACAAATTAGACTTGATTAATTAACCGGGCATCATAATCTTCTGTATCCATAATCTTGTGTCAACCCTAATCTAGATTATTTCATTCACGTAAATATGTAGGATTTAGAGAGATGTGTAGATAGGATCGTCAAAACAGAGTTGACACAAAGTCATGGGAAGAGACGATTTGATCCCAAGATTAACGATAATAAAAGTTCATAAAATTCCAAATACAAGTTAAGAAACTGACATAATTATTTATTGAAATTACTTATTATAATTGAAAAACATTGAGAGAAAGCAATACGATGTTGGTTTTATGTTAATGGACATTTTGAGTGGCTCTTTAGGACTTAATTCAGATTCGTTTATGCTTATTTTATGTTCATCTATAGCGGGTTTATCATGTTTTAGTATTATTCGAGGTTCGTTGACGTAAAATGCATAAATGAA
>JANZXR010000006.1:28347244-28372367 GCA_027575705.1 Erythroxylum echinodendron
ATGTATGTGATGCCATGTGGAGTTCCATAGTGATTGTACGTAGCGCTCCGTTATCTTAGGATATGTGTCGGAATGACTTACGGGCGTCCCGATGCGTACTCTAGGGTAATGGGGTGCTACATGTTAGCTCACCTCTACTCATCATAATCACTCATTCAGTGAAAACAAAATCAGATGTGTAACTATCAACACATGATATCTCAATCCCTCAATCTAATCTGATACCCTAGTAGCACCCTAATACTTAACCATTGACACAGGATATCCTCAAGGCTCAAGATATCCAAGTACCACTCTGGTACTTATCATCATAGGGCATCCCTAAGACCCACAATGCTCCATACCTTCTCCAATGATAGGTACCTAACCATAACTCTTTCATATCTCAATGACTCATTAATCTATGACTATAGAATATATCCTTTTTTAAAATTGAACTAATTTTCATTGACTATAGCTAAAACTATTTACAAACATTACAATGAAGTCTTCCTTGAGTTAATTAACAAAATATTACATTACAATAGGCAAAAAATAGAAAGTTACACTATATATAAGTCACAGTGACTAGGTTACAAGTTCCACCGAAGTTGCATAGTTGTTGACAAGTCCTGATTTGCTTCCTTTGCTATTACAAAAGCTTAGATTTCATTTATAATGTTTGCTTCCAATTGATATTTGTTTGTTGCCACCTGTGAGTATAATCTATGGTTTCTCTCCATCCAAAGGTTGTAAGTTGTGATAATAAGGGATGGTTTATGAAGTATACCATCCTTCTTCTACTGTTAAGAAGTACAAATAAGCCAAGTTAATGTTCATTCTAGTCATAAGAGGTGGAATAAATTTCCAAATTGTGAAGCAATTGACTCTAAACAGCTTTGGAGTAAGTGAAATTGAAGAAAAGATTATTTTGATCTTCAACTGATAATTTGCATAGCTCACATATAGGATTAAAGCTTTTATGTCCTCAGTCTTTAGTGCTTAGTTAGTATTTAATGACGAGCTAAGTACTCATCAAGGCTCAGGAATTGAGGCTATTCTTCTAAAAGAGTTTGTACCATGGTACCAGTTGATATTTTGGATGAAAAATCCTATAGCAAGATCTTTTAGTGAATATACCTGTGGAGCTTGGTTTAAAAAGAATCATGTCTTCATTGTAGTTGTTAGTGATCATTGGTAGGTATTGACAAAGTTAACTAAATCCTAGAAAATGACTAGACCAGCTTCTTTCAGAAATGAGAGATGAGACTTTAGCATCTGGAGTTATGCTACTTCAGATGTGAGCTAGTTCTGCTTAATGAATTAAGTGACTAAAATCAGTCCAATTATCGTACCATAGCCATGTGATGTCCCCTTTTCCTAAATTATGGTGTATCAAAGGGTAGATGATCTCTCTAGTATGCAAAATTTGTGTAAAGATCCAATAACAGCCCCAAGGTAATGGTAATTACCAAAAGTTATGAGTGTGTAGGTATTTTTTGTGTATTCGCTGGATCCAAAGAGCATTTTTTGTCAATGTGAAGTCTCCAAATTTTTTTGCAGAGGAGATCATTTTGCATGATATTAGTAGATAGAATGCCTAAGCCCCCATATTTTTTTGGAAATGGTGACCTCCTCTCATTTCACTTGTTCCTTCTTAGCATTTTGTATAGAGCCAGACCAAAGGAATGCTTTTATTGTTCTATCCAACTCCTTGATCACTCTTTTTAGTAGAACTAGATGATTGATCCAATAGATATGGAAGTTGTTCAAGACAGAGATGATAAGGGTAACTCGAGTCGGCATTGAGAGGAATCGATTTGTCAGGCCAAGATTTTAGAATTGTATTTCTCCAAAAGACGAATGCAGTCTATATAAGTGAGTTTGGCATAAGAGATAGGGACTCTGAGGTATTTGAATGGACTTGAATGTAGCTCCATTCCCAATTCTTTAAGATTAAAAGAGCTAATGACATTTAAGGAGCAATAGAAACTGCTTTTGTGAAGATTAATCTTCAAGCCAGACTAGTAGGAGAGTTAGCCCTAACAAAAGCATAAGGTGATCAGCGAACATAAGGTAAGTTATTGTTGAGATCGAAGTTTGTGATGATATGTAAAACTACCATTATTCTGTGCCAACTTCTTTGGCAAGTAAAATAGTCCTTCCATGACTTAAGTGAAGATATATGGAGAGACAGGGTCTCCCTACCAGATCCCTCTTACACATATTAGGGGCTCAGTTGGAACACCATTCATAAGAATGCTAACAGAGGAGGTCTAAAGGCACATTATAAGCTATTGTTTGAATTAAGAAGGGAATTCCAATGCATCAATGCATGCTTGAACAAATGCCTAAGTAACAACATCGAAGGCTTTGTAAAATTCAATTTTCCATATGTATCTCTGTAGATTCTTACTAGATTGTGTTAGAGTTGTGCTCTAAAGGTAATCACCTTTAGCACTTCTGTACAAACTTTATTTTGATTATTAAAGTCAAAGGCAATTCTCATTAATTTGATGTTCATTTATTTATGAATTGATGTCATTTTTAAATTGAATTAATGAAGTCCATAATAGAAAACATAACATGAAGGAAATTATGATGAGATCATGATAATGAGATTCCTATAATGTGTAATTATGTTAGTATCTAAATTATCCCTAGTCATAGGATTAATGAGACAAAACACTGAAAATTCGGATAGACTAGCACATGTTATACTCCTTGATTTGATCAAGTAGTGAGTCTCATAAAATTAAGCATTAGATGTTTAGAGTTAACATATGGATTCTTACTAAGAGTAGTAAGTACATCGGATGACTCACTATGAGATTATCATATAGAAGATCTATCAAATGCCAGTGATTAATCTCATCATAGCAATGGTGCATATATCCTTAGACTTAAGGTACTCAAGGATATCTTGGATATTGATCTTGTGCTTTGACACCATTCCTTATTGCCTCAAGACGAGGTCACTCATAGGGTGGTGATTAGATACAACTATTGGTATTTAAAGGTAATCGGGTAGCTAATAAAGTATTCACCATTCCTAATAGAAGGAGACGATACTCATGGCCTCTTTTTGGGGTCATTACTAGGGAGTATCTAGCCAGAGCAATTATGCATTATGAAGAGAGTCTTAATGACACATAGAGTAATAAGATCCTAGGACGAGAACTAACATCACTTGGACTAGATGTGACACAGTCAGTCTAGTAGGAGTTGACACATATCCCATACTCCAAAACAAGTGGGGTATAGAATGGTAAAGGGATGAATTGCATGGTAATTGTCTATAGAAAGGTTTGTAAGTCAGATAATTAACTATTGAAGATTTAGTGTGTTAATCTACTTATATTCTGGTAAATTGGCATCATGAAACCATTCATGATTAGCTTAAATTAAAAGTTAATTCAAGTGACATGAAACCATCTATGATTTTCTTGGATTAAGAGTTAATTCAAGTGCCTAAAATAATTGAGAACTTAAGGGTCATACACTTAAAAGATCAGATGAAAAATAAAGTATGTATGGCTGTCATTTTATAGGCCACAATTATGATCGAATAAATGACAAGTGGTGAATAGGTGAGCTCTTCACTTATGTACACATGAACTTTCAAGTTAAAACACATTCCAGTGAGAGGATAAAGTGTCCAGAAGACATATGGAGTTAGAGAGAAGTGATCTTAAGGTTTGTTCATACAATTTAAGTAATTGTTGCATAAATTAATTGCATCTAACTTATTCTTGATCTATGTCTCCATTTGAGCATCTACTTAAACTCATCTTGTCTGATACTCTAATCACCCTTACACACTAATTTTTATTCATCTTTACATGCCCTCAAGAGGGCAAGGAAGATGTTTGGTGTTTGCTACAACCCAAACAAGGAGAAGATTCAAAAAAGGAGGAGCATTTGTAGAGGTATATATATTGTAATTTCATGTTCTTATAATTGTGTATACATGCATATGAGATTCTAGATTTTCTAGAGATGTCGTGGGATTGGAATTAGATTCTAACACTTCCTTTGCCTTATTGTGTATGTGATGCATGAATCCATGGCTCCCTAATAGTGGTATAAGAGCTACTTATGCATATATAAGATGATCTGTTGAACGTGCGCAAATTGTTTGCTGGATTATGACTGACATAATTCATATAAATTGTAAAAAATGGTTTTTCTGACTTTCTTTCACATAAATGTTTATAAGGTGTTATGTTATGTTTCTATCAAATTAAATTTGAATTAAATGTCATTTACTATTTTATTATGAATTAGCTTCCAGTCTATTCAAATGTTGCTATCTAGGAATTTCTGGAAAACAAAATGCATGTACTAATTTTGAAAATTTTGTAATAATTCTAGAACTTTTTTCTGATTTTCTTTCACATAAATTTTTATAAGTTGTTATATTATGTTTTTGTGAAAGGAAATTTCAATTGAATGTTATTTGCTATTTTATTACGATGTTGGTTTGATCCTAATGCATGTATGAAGTTCTGGCAAATTCTAGAAATCTGATGAACATGCATGATTGTAAATTCCATATTAATTTTTATAAAATTTGATTTTATGAATTTTCCTTATGAACATGCACATATGATGTTGCCACGTGAATTAGATGCATGACACTTTTTGTTGAAATGTTACATGCATGTTGGTGGAGTATGACAAGTGTTAGTATACATATGACAAGTGTCATTAGACATGTAATATGCTGGACAATTCCACAAAGTTAATAAACAATTCCTAGGAATTAGTTTCTGGAATTTTTTATTAGGCACATTTAGAATGTGTGAAAGACTATGGAATTTTTACAGAATTAATTGAACTCGATTCAATTAAGAAATTAAGTAAAAGTCAATACTGGTCAGCTTTTTGAAAGCTGATGGGTTTGACTTGTTTGATGACTTATGTGTATGTGTTTTGGTTATAAGACATTGAAATTTTTATATGAGATATAAATTGTATTATTTTGATGTTAGTAACATGCTAAATGTGTGTGTTTGAAATTAGGTCTCCATAAAATTTCCAAACATCAAATCAGTCTCTTTAATGTCTAGTAGGTTTACTCAGTTATCATACGTTAAGATAATTTTGGCTTGTGCCAAAATTGTCTTGATAAATTTGAGATGACCTAGGGATATTTTAGATGACTAATTCATGTTTGGAAATTTTGGAAACCTTCGGGATTAATTTAGAATTAATCTAAGTAGAGCATTGCATTTCTAGTGTGACTAAAAATTGACATGTGTACTAGAATTAAAGTGTTTATTTTAGACATCAAAATAATTAAAATTTTAGGGTTCCTAATAGAATCACATTCATTATTTAAATTAGCCGAGACCAACATTAGAACCCGATTTGGTTCAAGATTTGAATCGAATCACAAACTTTTGGTGCATAGTCAAGTCACAACCTAAATTAAACCTCTTTTGTGTGTTACATACATTAGATGCATTTTAAGGGTTGGTTAAAATGGCATGATAGGGCGGTTATGGACATAGGCCCAATTTCATTGAGTTGTCCATAATATATATATATATATATTAATACCATCTAAGTATTGATGAGACCTAAGAACTAATCACTCGACCAGAATTTTAAGACTTATGCCTTCCCTTAATATGGCAAGAACCAGTTTTTTTTAGAGTTGGGTTGTTGGGTAAACTCAAGCCCGCTTTACACAAATATGTTCAAACTATGGAAATTATATTTTCAGATTAATAGGTTGGTCGTAACTGGAAGCGTTAATTTGTTGGGCAAACCTAAGGTCAACGTGGATAGAGGCGAACTTGGATTGTATACATGGGATGTATACGTATCAAGAGTTGATAACCCAATGAGTATGCTAAATCAACAGTTGATGACACAAGTTGATAGTTGCATAACTGAATGCAAATGATATGAATAATACCTACCAATTGACCTAAGATGGCTTGTTGGGTAAACCCAAGGTTGTTCTTAGTAATATTAGATATCGACCTACTAGGAAAACTATAAGTTTTCTCATATTCTTAATAAGGGCTATAGATTTGGATAAAATAGTGGGACCTATAATGCATGTAATTAAAGTCCTTATCGATATGCATTAATGTACATTCTAAAACTCTCTCATTCTTCTAAGTTATTAAATTGCCACGATGTCTTCGTCTAGTATGAACTTACGCTCTATACTAGACTCCAACAAACTCATGAGACCAAACTTCTTATATTGGCTTCGAAAATTGAAAATTGCTCTCAAATATGAAAAACTAGAATAAGTCCTAGATGAACCACTTTCTGATCCCCCTGCTGCCAATGCATCTAATGAGGATTAGAAAGCTTGCAACAATCTACTAGATGATAGTGAGCTGGCTAGCTGTATAATGCTGGCCTCTATGTCACCAAAATTGAAAAAGAAGCATGAGGCTATAGATGCTGATAACATAGTCTACCATTTAAGGGAACTACTCGATAAGCAAGCTCAGTCTGAAAGGTTCAAGACCTCGAAATTACTCTTCCACTCTAAAATGGTTGAGGGATCTTTTTTAGTGTAGTATACGTTGACAATGAATGGATACATTGAGAGATTAACTAGTTTGGGATTCATAATGGATCATGAATTAAGTATAGACTTAATTCTGACTGGTTTGACTGATAATTATTCACAATTTGTACTTAACTATCTGATGAACCAAATATCCACCATGATACCTGTTGATGGTAAAACCTATCTACTTATTTTACGCTAAAAAATCACAAGTGAATGGGTTATGACTTATAGTAAAAAGAGTGGATATCAATCCCATAGGGATTGATGCCTAAACACCGCTTAATTTAGACACAACTCTGTTTAAAAAACTAAATTATGACATGCAAATAATCTTGAAATTAAATTAAAATTAAAAGACTAATATAAATAATGGACAATACCGAATTTGTAGAAAATCTGAATTTAAGAATCTAAATGTTAGAGATTACATTTGTTCCTAATTTGTCTCCCTCTTGTTTTTTCGACTTAATTATGTCTCACCCTAGATTTTCGAATGTACTAATTACCCTCTCTCAGGGTGTAACTATTTATCCCTAATTGAATTAACAAGAATCAATTAGACGATCTCTTAACCTACCCAATGACTCTACTGATTCAATTAGTTATCAAACTATCCTATAGGTGATCAATTTACTAGTTAAGATCTCTCTTCTAACTATTCAATTAATGTGATGATTGCTAATCTATAGGTCACCAACTCTCTTTGTACATTCCTATACGAATTTCATCTCACTCACTCTCTCGATTTGTTACAATATGACAATTAAAAACAATAATCAATAAAGACAATTGCGTTTAATTCAATAAAGTAGGAGTTCAACATATAGTTCTAAAAGCAATTCCTAAAATGAAATTAGCCTAAAATGGTTTTCATAACATCATCAACAATCAAATAAACCATTTTTACAAAGAATAAAAGAGGTTAAAATGATAGAAAATCGAATAGAAAGACTCCTCCTCTTCTTTGCCAAAATCTGGAATTTTGGTGTTGATGTGTTATTTTACCTAATCTTGATGATGATACTTGTCTTCAATCATTCCTCAATGTTCCAAACAGGTGTTCTTTACTTAAAGATGGTGTTTCTACATGTAGGTGTCGTCTCCTTTGAAGATGGAGGCTTAATTCTATATTTATAGTCCAAAAACTCTAAGTTTAATGAAGCCTCTTAGATTGCCTCGAATTGAGATTCCCATGTTCGTGAGAATTGGTCACAGACACATCTCTCAATTTCTTCTGTAATTCCCATAAATGTGGGAATTTAGCACAGATGCACTCTCCAATTTCTTCTGTAATTCCCATATGCCATGGGAATTTGCATGATTCCCATGAATGTGGGAATTTGGAACAAACTTAATGAAAACATACAAAATGAATCCTAAACTAAGACAATAAACAATAATTATGCAAGCAAACACACTACAATTACTTATAAAAGTATATCCTAATACACACCTATCAATACCTGAGCTAATTAATCTACTCAAAACAACTGAGCTGATTGTCAAGAAAGGCAGTAAAGCTATGATGCTAGTGGACTCTGTTTCTGGTTCTCAAAAGAGGAATCAAAAGAGGAAGAAGAAGTCCAAGAAGCTAGTGAAAGGTGTAGCCAAGAAAAAGGAAAAAGAGAATACGCCAAAAGGAATATCTTCCATTATAATAAGGAAGGACATTGGAAAAGGAACTACAAAGCCTATCTAGAGTCGCTGAAATAGAAGAAGACATTAGACGCTCCACCATCTACTTTAGGTATGTTATTTGTCATTGAGGTTAATACTATTTCTGATCATAACATTTGGGTATTAGATACTAGATGTGGCTCACACATACGTATTGATATACAGGGTCTTAGGGATAGTAGACTATTCAATAAGGGAGAGATGGACCACATCAGCCGTAGGAACCTTTGTTTTGAATCTTCCTAGTAAGCTAGAGCTAATTTTAGATAATTGCTATTATGTACCTATTGTGACAAAGAACATTGAATCTGTTTCATGTTTTAATAAAACAGGATTTCATTTAACTTTTTCTAGCAATGGTTGTTCAATTAAGTTGAATGAAATGTTGTACGGTACTACTACATTGTGCAATGGTATTTACATATTAGATATATGCAATCCAATTTTAAATATCAATGAAAATAAAAAACAAAAACGAGATAAAATCATCTTACCTATGGCATTGCCGACTTGGCCATAGAAGTGAGAGACGTATGTCTAAGCTACACAAAAGTGGTAGCAAATCATATGACACAAGTGAATCTTACTTATTAGGCAAGATGACTAAATTATCTTTTAAAGGAAAGGGTGAACGAGCAAATGGGTTATTACACTTAATACATTATGATGTATGTGGTTCGATGTCCATTCATACCAGAGGTAGTTTTAAGTACTTCATTACCTTTATCGATGATTATTCACGATATGGGTATGTGTATCTAATGAGATATAAGTCTGAAGCATTTGAAATGTTCAAACAATTCAGACATAAAGTAAAGAAACAGCTCGGTAAAAGCGTTAAGACACTTCGACCAAATCGAGGTGGTGAATACTTGAACGAAGTGAACTCCACCTTACGCACCACAACATAATGGTGTGGTAGAAAGGAGAAACCAAACCTTATTGTACACATTGTAACATAATGGTGTGGTAAAAAGGAAACCAAACCTTGTTGGACATGATAAGGTCAATGATGGGCTTAACAGATCTACCTTTTGGGGTTATGCACTCGAGACTGCTATTTATATAATAAATAGAGTCCCTTTAAAAGCAATTGAAGTTACTCTATATGAGATATGAACTAACAAAAGGCCCTATCTTTCTCAAATGAAAGTTTAGGTTGGCCTGCTTACGTGAAGAGAATTCAATCAGACAACTTGAAGCGAAATCTAATTAAAGTCTGTTTGTAGGATATCCTAAGGAAACAATTGGATACCAGTTCTATAATATTTTAGAGCAAAAGGTGTTTATCTCAAAACATGCTATCTTTTTAAAGAAAGAATGTCTTCTGAGAGAAGACAATGGGAGCAAAGTTGAACTTGATGAAGTTCATGATGCTCAAACAGGCGCCCGAGATTGTGTTCATAGAGATTAGACAACTATTGAACCTTCTGACACACAAAATGTTCATAGGTCAAGTAGGATACGTAATGTTCTAGAGAGATATGGATTTCTCATAACTGAACATAATGACGTACTGCTCATTAAGGATGGTATGTAATTAATTGTTAATACATTTAATCATTTACATTTTGTGATTAATGAAACGAAAATACTTAAAATACTCACTTTAATTCATATATGATTTTAGGTACAATTTAGAGGCAAAGAAATTAAAGTGCGTCGAGAGCACTAAATTTGGGTCGTTTTCTAAATATTGATTTTCACTTGTCTTTATGGAGCAAGAAGAAGTTAATTAAAAGACAAGAAGAAAAAATTCAATAACTGCTAAAGGAAAAAAAGACAGTGCAAGATGAATAAAACGCAATGCAAAGGATAACGTAGAAGGAAGCTAGTGTTAACACTAGCATTAAATGTGAAAGCTAACGTTAAATGCTAGCGTTTAACACAAAAAAGGTATTTGCAAGGGTTAAGAGCATGAACAGGAGGCGTGGATCAAAAACCCCTAAGTAAAATTGTCACATCAAAGCTACAACATGAAAGGGGGATAGAGAGAGCTGTGATAGAGAGAATAGTGAGTGGCGTGAAAAATAGAAGAGTTGTGAGAGAGAGAGCTTAGAGAAGTGAATAGTGACAATGGCCAACTATCTTTATTTGTCACATCATGAATAGTGAAGAGTGACGGAAGTGAATATAGTAGCGTGAAAGAAGGAATAATGGAGAGCGCGGTATCAGAGAATAAAGAGGGACTTGCAATAGAAACAAAGGAGAGGGGTGGAAGAGTGAATAGTAGCTTGGGACCATAACCTTTAATTGTCCCATCAGTGAATAGTGAGAATAGTGAATAGTAGCTAGGAGAGAAACAAAAGAGTGAAGAACAATGGGATCTTCAGTGGGGTTTTAAACATGGGGCTTAAACTTAATTTTTTGGGATAGACCCATGAAGGGTTAGACGTCTCAATGCTAGTTTGGAGGTGATATCAACGCCAAAGACTTGGGTTAAGCATTTTTATTGTTTCATTATGTCTTTCTCTCATTAGAAATTGATTATGTTATCTTGTGCGGATTGATTGGGTATTTGAATGATGATGATTTTAATGTTCTATTGAATCGTTTTTTATGAAAACTCATCGCTAGAATCGAATTTAATATGTAATCGTTGTATTTCCGATTCATATGTAGCGACTAATGATTCCAAATCATTAGAGATAACATAACATAGGTTAAATAATCTGAGCTTGTATGATTATTACCTAGATTAGTCTATTTTCCTTATTCTTAAGGCAATTTTTAGGATAAACTTAGAGATCTTGTTTTAGGTTTCCTAATAGCTAGGAGTGCTTCGTAATTAACTAGGATCAAGGAAAAATCGGGAAAAATATAAAACAAGACCTATCACGTATCACGGCATAACATCCAAATTCATGACTAATTATAGTATTATAGAGTACCACTTTAAAGAGTTTCTTCAACAGTAATTAATACTGTGAATGTCATTTTGAGAACCTGCGAATTGCATCAACAAGGCTCGTTTTTTAGTAACTGGTGGGAGATGATCAAAATCAAACCTTTGGTCATGCTTAATAACCTCTTGGAACATATTATCCAATTGAAAGGTTGCTACTGGGGCAAGGTTATCATTTAAACCAAGTAACCCATTCATGAAATCGATTCTTGCCAGGACGCGAGTAACCAAAGCAATTTTGAATCAAATGACCTCACAGTTCACCAATGTACACTTCCTGATAGAAACTGTCAAGATTCAAAACAAAATCTTTCTTTCACAAGAATTAATGCCTAGTCAATCATGATTTTGTGAATAAGAAACATTATAGACCTTAAGGATTTGATTGGGCTCGATCTCAAATTATTTTGGTATCATAAGGCGCAACTTCTTGTTGGACTTGTAGAATTGTGAGAATTCAATAAACCCACCGTGAGTTTGCATCATATTTCCCCAAGCCTTACTGCAAATTCAAGGCCTAGGGATAACCATAAAGAAATATAAAGCACTTAAAAAATAGAGGCCAGGTTTTATTTTCTTATTTATTTTTGGAAATGGTATCAATGACATTGTTCACCTATCGTAAGGAGTCACAAATCCTATATAGGAGTAATGGACTGGATCAAGTCGGTGGTCGATTGAACCTGAGTTCGAAGCAGTATGAATTTGAGCTCAGCCTGACCATCGATCATGTATCTTTAATCGTGTTACCCTCTCTGTCAAATCTCTCTGTCCCTTTGGAGTGGTGCATTGTGCTCATAGAACTCATATACATCTTCATATGGGGGATCTTGAGTTGATCTCAATATGAAGGTGTAAAAGGCCAACTAGGAGTACTTGTGCCAACCAATAAGCCATCTTACTGCTCCGGTGCTACTAGAGATTGTGGTAATGGGGCATCCTGTTTAGTCTATTATTCTCTGTATATCAAGGCAATCTCCTTTTGCTCTATTTGCAGCAACAGGCTTATGAGCTCCTATTATAATATAATATAAGTTGGCCCTGTCTCCTTTGGATCATACTCATTGTTCTTAGTATTTTGAAGTTGAAGGCTACCATTTGGTATACTAATCTTATCCTGAACAATCGCTCTAGTAGTCTCATACCTCTGATTAGTCGAGTGACTGACGAGCTACCATTTGGTATACTAATCTTATCTTGAACAATCGCTCTAGTAGTCTCATACCTCTGATTAGTCGAGTAACTGACGAGCCCACACATATAGCTCCCACTCAGGTGTCATATGCCTGGTATTTAAAAGAACTAGACTAAATTGTATCCTAGGTGGATTGGGACTCTCTTCATGATGCTATAAAGATAGAACATTTCTACCTTCCCCACTACTCCAGTGCTATCTCCTCTTCCTTTAATCATGTAAATCAGCGAATGCACATATCTCACTGCAAGGGATCTCAACTGCCACACTTTATATCTCGTAGGCTCGTAAGACCATTCTATGCTGATGTGCCAATGTGTCATCCATACAGTCTGATGGGAAAGCAAATTACTAACACTATATACTCCTCAGTAGTGATTTATTCCCTTAAATACAGGCTCGAAAAGAAACAAAGAACTTTTTGAAAATTTAAAACATGCATTGAATTCGTCATTTAGCGCATTACATCTGGAGAGAAAGACTCTCCTACCTCAGACCAAAACTACATCAGTTGAAACCATAGCTAGTTACCAAACATAACAATAGAACAACACGTTAATGACCAAAAGAAAGCTAAGACGAGGGCGTTTTGTAAACGAGGTAAAAACTCACATGACTTTAATAGTCGGGTCTCCAAAGCCTTCCCGATTAGGGCTAAACTAAGGCGATGAGCGATAGACGATGGATGATGATCGACAGTCGGTCGTGATCCTCTTTTCCTGAGAGCCAGCGCTATCAAGGTGTGAAAGTCTCTAGCTTGACACTTTCTTCTTATCTTCTACGAGCCATTGAACAAGGTTCTGTTTTGCTTTAGCTTGGAGTAGACGTCGAAACTGTAGATCGTGGGTAGTGGACACCAATCATCAGTCTTCGATTAACCCTTCAGTTAACTCACTTCTTCTTGTACAATCTTGAGATTAAGTTGGTAATCTTCACCTGCTTGGGTTGAATGCACCTATCTCCTATGTACTATGTACTTGTTTGTTGAAAAAGTAGGCTACCTTCTCTGAAACACCACCTTTCTCAGCTTTGCTGTTCATTATTTAAGAGGTTTCCTGCTTCTGATTATTACTGAATAATTGCTCATATTAGTTAATTCTCCACGAGGCTGCTGGGTTAGGATTTACTCTGTTTGATACACAGAGTAATTGCTCCCTAATTCCAGAAATTAGGGAGGACAATATCTCATACCTAGTGCTAATCTCTCTCTGAAATCTCCTTAGGTTTCGCTCTCTCCATAATTATTTGACAGTTGAAGTTAAAGAGATGATAGGAACCACCTTACTAGATGCGGGAGCTTTCAGCTTTAGAACCCATTCAATAACATCCAAAACCTTACTGCCAAAACTATGTTGCAGGCAGAGGTCCTGATCCTACTCCAAATGCCTTTCGAAAATTCACAAAGGAAGAAAAGATGATCCCTAGACTCCACCTCTTATCCACATAGAATGCAAGCAGTATTAGTATCTATGTAAGGCATTCTATCTAACGTACTCAATTTATCCAAAGTAGCTAACCACAGTACAAAAGAGTAACTAGGAATGAGAGCTCCATGCCAAACAATTGAGGACCATTCAACCTTAGAAGTTTTAGGGACCATCCAATCCCTGGATCTTGAAGATTTAAAGATACCTGGTGGTTGGTTGAGGCACTGATAAGAATCCCTACCTCCAAGATTAGGGATGTAATTAGGAAGTAGATACTGCAATTTTGAAGGGAAATTACCTAACTACCTCCCTATTAGAAGAAACTAAACCTTAGAACGAACAGGGATAGAGTTCCAACTAACCACAACTTGAGGAATTTTGATCAGGGGCCCTCGACCTATCCAATTATCAAACCAAAAGGAAGCCTTTTCCCCATTATCAATCTTACAAAACACATTAGGTTCCAATATGGTCCTTAGCTTAAACAAGTGAGTCAGAAACCAAAAAAAGGAGGTTTTAATTGGTATGACCCAGATATTATTCACCTTAAGGATATAGGTGTCAAACCATCTGATCCATAGTGATTCCTTCTCTAATAAAATATTCCACAACTTTGTGATCAACATAACTTTGTTTGTAATGCCAATGGAAATGAGCCACAAAACTCCTCCTTTCTTTCTCTTGCAAACCTGAGACCATTTTCCTTGGGGATGGTGTCTCTCAGAATTGAGATTTCCCCAAAGGAATCTTTTTAATAATTTCTCCAAGGTCTTGATAACTCCTTTTGCAATGAACAAGTTAGAGGACCAGTGTGATTGCTACCCTACCAGCTGTGCTCTATGACTAAAATTAGATCATGTTTGTTTGGAATGTTTTCTTTGCAGTGGTGGCTGTAGACTGTCAATTTTTGAAAGTGGAGTAAGCTATAGATAACTTGATCCTTTAACTAATTACTTATCAAATTAGTTATGCTTTACCTAATTCCCATCATAGTATTGAATTCAAAAATACATATCGAATTTATATAGATCAATTATTCACAGATGTAGCGAAAGTAGGAATAAATTTAAAAACCAGTTTAAAAGAAATACCAAATATTAACTATCCAATAAAATTAAAAAAATTTCGCGAAATAACTCATTTATCATTAAGAGAAAATAGATTACCCAAATCAGAATCTACCCTTTTAAGATCCTAAGGAGCAGGCAACTCCGAAATCAACATGAAAAAATTGGCAGAAAACTCAAACATAACGAACACAAACAACAAAGAGGTCATGCAAAAGATGTAGAAGTTCAATAGAAAAGGAAATGACTCACGATTATGGAAACAACAATCCTTTTGTTTTTAGGTGTTGCAGTACCTCACATTCTTTCAAACCTGCAAGGCAGAGGGCTTATTAAGCATATGTTGAATAATAAAAGGAAAGAGGTATCTAATTTACCATTTTTTGCTGAGACTTACAAGGGAGAGAGGTAGATAAGGGTAGTGAGAACCATTTCACCTTATTTACCAATGTTAATCCTTGGACTCATCTTCTCCTTCTCATTCTTCTTCGGCGTCATTTTTTTTTTGTTTTCTTTATCCGTTAATAATCTAATTATTATTCATAATTGCTTCAAACACTTACAAACAGGTCCGATAACATCCACAGGTCATGAGATTATTAGCAGTGTGCCCCCTACATTTGGTCTGTGCAGATTAGCTTCGGGTGTTGCTACCCTTCATGCGAGAGTGGTAGAGCCAGCAAATCTCAAGCTGTATACGTTTGACTTTAGGTATGTACTCCTTTCACCATTCTTAAATTCTAAATCCCCTTATCCTTTTGAAGTTTCACTTCTCCCCTCTTTTGTCTCCAATGAATGACCTGGATCAGTATGTTTAAATTAGGGATATGGTATAGTTCTTCTGAGTGCTTATTCTTCCTGATTAAGGAGTTAATTGAGGCAGAGGCTGAAATTCCACTGCTTTCTTGGCAATGATCGTTCTCGCTACCCTTATCTGCCTCTCCCTCTTGTAGATCTCAGCAAAAATGGTAAATTAGATACCTCATCGCTTTTATTGTTCAACGTATATTTGAACCTTTTGAAGCTCCAAAACAATCAAAATTTCTAGAAAATACGTGTATAAGACTCCTATCAATGAGTGACGTCGTTGGTACTAAGAAAATAAAACCTAGCCTCTATGTTTTAAGTGCTTTGCTGTTTCTTTAAAGTTGTCTTTTGCTCTGGGTTTCCTTCTCAACTATCTAATTGGCGGGTCTCAGTAATATGTCTGTGATGTGGGAATTCCAGTAAATTGCATAGAGCTTATCACTGATTTGATTAAGAGAACTTTGCCTCCGAGATATATTAATCATTTCTTGAAGGCTCAATTTATTTATAGTTTACTCTACTTTCAAAAATTTGTAGTCTAAAGCCACCACTGCAAAGAAAACATTCAAAACAAACATGATCTAATTGTAGTCCTAGAGCACATTTGGCAGGGTATCAATCACAATTGCAAAATGAAATATTTGAAAACATTTCTTAAAGGCTAAAGTTACATCATGATTCTTACTTCTCAAAACAAGGTCCTAGCTAATTCCTTCCTCTCACTTCTTGAAAAAAGTGTCCTAACTCACTTCTTGAAACAAGAGTCTTAAACTCACTTCTCCATGTGACTTGCTACAACCACCTAAAATTAAGTAATTAATGCACAACGAGAAGGAAGGATATTATAAACTTGAGTGCATAAATTGGTACTGGGGAGAAGTTGAGCTTTATAAGCTCTCAATAGAGAAAACACATAAATGCTTGTTAGATATTGTAAAGCACCAAGCAAGATATAATTGGACTCAAGCTCTCAAAAGTAGAGAGACATCACAGTGTTTATAAGCAATGAAAAGCTAAGGTACAACTTTTACAAGCTAAATACTTCTTGATCTTTAACGTTAATGGATTGTACAAGTTAATCATGCATGGATGTCCAATCTACCAATAAGGAACGAATAATCACAAAGATATACCACCATAAATTGTCATGCAACACAAGACATTGACATAAGTATTGATACATTTGCAGCATGCACTTCCATTTCTTAGTTCAAGAATGTAGAAAAAGAACATAAGGTAAGTAGATAAAAACGTAGCCTAACTCAGAGTCCTGGCTGACAGTGCCATTATAGTGCCATTATAGCATAATTGTTTCTTGAGGTCCTTGAGTATCTTAATGTAACTGTATTCTTTCTTCAACCCTTACACAATAGTCAAGCTTTACCTCCCATTACATTGCTGTATATGCACATGAATGTACTCTTTGGCCCCAGCACCAGAGTCTTCAACACTGACATCAGCAAATGGATCTTTATGGAAAAAAATTTAAACGAGTCATTAGTGGAGTTCTCATTTCCAACATTCAAATGCAATAATATAGGGTAAAATGTAACACAACAGTAGGTGGAATTTGGGTGTCGAGTTCAGATATGAATATCAAATTTGTGAAGCAGGACACAAAACCTGCAAACAACTCTCCTCAGATATAAAACATACAATGAATACATTTGAATTAGTCACATCAAGAATCATTACCCGTAACATTGGCTACGCCAATTAAGCATTTAAAAGTCAGAAGATGGTTAACATGGATGCAATAACATCAATTTAGCCATTTCTAAAAAAATACATCCTAGTATCAAGAACCAATACCCACACGGAACCAAAGTCCATAACCTAAAAGAAAGTGACCTTCAATTAAGTCCTTGAAGATGTTAGGATAAAAAAATAAAATGAATTTGATGAACATTAAACAAACCATCTCTTTTTTACATGTTAAAATTAAAATAGATGAATAATCAAAAGAGTAATTTGTTTACCTGATTAAAAAAGAGGTCAGGTCATCCCTTGAAGCAAAAAATAAACTCGGGGATTATTGATGTGATAGGGAGACGTTATTCCATTAGCTAAGCTTATATAGCAAAATTTTCCCATTTTACTCTATTTGCGGTTGAGGTTGGTGGAGTGCGTACTATTGATGATTGTGATCCCTTTGAGACAAAATCCAACTTTGAATTATATAACTCGTAACTTTAGACATACTGTTGGTATTGAAACCTAGATTGAAACCACCTGTCAATCCGATCCAATATATTATTTACACAAACTAACTTCATCCTTACATTTCTCTTAGAACTCCACCTTCAAATGATGTATATACATGTACATATAAAGGATACATTTAATTTAACTATACCCCTTTGGATTTTTATATATACAAAGGATAGTACAGTATACTCATGTGGCTTTGTGTTATTGTAAAAATATTCATGTATTAGGATTTACTTTTACCTCTGTTATTGTTCTTTCATTAAAATTTTTAACAATCAACACTTATATAATATTGCTTTCTCTCAATGTCTTTCGATCATAGTAACTAATTCCGATAAATAATTATTTTAGTTATAAAGTTATTATTTACAATTTTTTAAAAATAACATTATTTTAATTAGCATTAAAAAATCATTTACCTAATTGATGTGATCGTCTATGGGGATTATTTATCATATAAAATGATAATGTAAAAAAATGATATTATTTATCATATAAAATGATAATGTAAAAAAATGATATCATATAAAATGGTATAGTATGAGGAAATGATATTGAATTGCAATGTCAAATATTAAGTTGATTTTTATAGAATGTAATAATTGTGCATTTGACAATTATATTGTAATAATTATATCAAGCAATTCCCCATCATTTTTCACATGTTTATCTGCAGACATTAGTGATACTTTGAGCAACTAATATATGGATACAAATTTATATACAAAAGTGGCAAACACATGAATATTAGTAATATATTGAGAACCAAATATATGGATTGGAATTCATATTTACATGTAGGAAAAAGTTATGCCAATATGAAAAATGCCAACAACACAAATAAAAAATTTATGCCAACAATACGTACATTAAAAAATCATCCCAATAGCACATGCATAGAAAAGTTATTCCATGTGGTTTCCCTCATTTGCACCTGAATGGAAAACTTATTCTTGTGATGATTGTGCCAATAATATTCTCCTATTGTTTACTTTAACTTGTGACTATTGTGAAGTGATGCTAGATTATTCTCTGAACTGTAGACTCCTTAGTTTCATCGATAACTTGAATGTATATGGATGAACATCTCCAAACTTTTTTAATTGGCATATTCAAAGCTACCAACCTAGTAACAAATATGTAATTCACAGTATTGCTTGAATTAATTGTTAATGACTTGATGAATCAATGTTATGTACGAAACTCACGATTTTACTTTTTTGACTTGGTATAGTAATATCATCTACGCTGTTTGCACTGCTAACCTATATTAATTAATAGAAACACATTTACTATTTATTACAACTAAGATAAATTACTAAAAATTGAAAGGTTATATACATCTGAAGATGCCTTTATGATAACATGATAAGCCTTAGTTATTGCAAGATTTATAAGTGATTCATATGATTCATATTTTAACCAAGATGCCTAAACATACAATGTTGAGCCTTGTTAGATTTTTTTTTGGCATTGTGGTTAGAATTGTCACATTTCCTACATTTCTGCACTTGTCCTTTCTTAGACAATTTGTTTAAATTTTCAATTTCTTAGGCTCATTTTGTCGCCTCCTTACAATTTTGAGACTACTTGGCATGACTTTTTTGGCTGAAGGATGTATTACTTTTGCATCGATTGAAGTTCAAAAAATTTAACCTATTTTAGGCTATAACATATGGTCATACAAACCCTTCTTATAGTACAAATACGCAAATGTCTCAACCCTTTATTTTGAATGATGGATTGCACTTATAGCATATTGGTAAGGGTATATCCATATAGGTCCAATGTTCGAAAACTATAGGTTTGTTGTTTCCTTACATTATGTTTGCCATCTCTCTTTGAGATTGTATAAGCACCAGCTCCATTCCATACTATTCTCTATTGGATTGTCTCTTTTTTTGTTTTTGTCCAACTTCTTCACTACAGTTGGTGCAATACCGAATTCCATCTATCTAAAAAATGCCTTCTATCTGCATACTTCTTCATCATTATGATTTTAATTGTTTCAAGTATGGTAATTGCTGGCTTGTCTATTGCCACTAAGATCTATCCATCGAAAGTTTCACTTATGTTGTTGTCAATTGTTGAAAATTTGGATTAAAAGGATTGGTAACATGTTGCTCACCTCTGCTTAAGATATTTAAGTAAGGTTGAAGCACACATGGACTCTATTTTGTTAAGTTTCTTGAGCTGCTCGTTGAAATCTTTTATGTGGTTGGACTATACACAATTCCAAAATTGCTTTATAAGGTCCTTTACCTCCTAGTTCCCATGTCAATTGTGATATATATGTTTGGCACATATTCGATAAATTGCATTTGGTAAAGTCTTCTCTACAGCTCTGACCAATCCTTAACCTAAATGAACAAGTATTAGTTAATCTTTAATAATATAATCTATTCAATTATAATTGTATGAAGATGAAGATATCTTCTTGTCAGATGTGACTATAAATCCTTCACTACCATCCAATTCCAAATTAAATGCCAGTAGATTCATGAGCCAACTCTATGCATCAATGTTTTCTACCTCCATAACAACCCATTTTTCCAAAGTTTCTTTGGAAGAAGCTGTCTTGGAAGAAAATAGTAATTTCTGCATCACTATTTACACATGTAAGTTATGAGCTAATAATTTGTATTTAGCATTTAGCAAAGATGAAATCAATTTGGCCAAAAATATTAACTTGCCTTGTATACGATATTGTCTCTTAAAACTATTGCAATACCTTTCCATAATGGCTTACTGGATGATTAATGAATTATCGATCATACTTAATTATGAGTTAGCTTATAATTTATAGTTAAACTTCTATTGTTTCATCAATCTACGACTTTCTTTTTCTTGTTTAGTGTAAGACTGCAATATTGTTGTTAGAAGATGAAAGAAGAGAACGAATGGTTAGAAACCAGACAACCAAGAATAAAAGTATAGACATATGCTTTAATAATTAGCATTGCAAGTAATCTCTACCGAGTATTAGTCAGTAAAATGGCTTCTTTAAGATTTCTACAGTATTGACTCTTATTTTTAAAAGTTTGTGGTAAGAACTATAAGACAAACGCAAGTGAACATTTCCCAATGTTCAATTATCATCGAACATGTCCTAATAAATTATTAGGGCATAAAAAGATTTCTGTATTTTATATTGACTGTGAATGTTTGGAGGAAAGTGGATTGCTCTTTTATTATTATTTTGATCTATCATTTCCTTTTAGACAATTAGATTCTTTTATACATTTTCTGTGGGCATGGATGAGCAGTTGCCTTCCTGGTGAGGTAGGGACCGCACAAGGAAGCAGGTAGTAGAAAAAAATGGACAAAGATAATATTTTTAAGCTTAACACATTTAGATAGACAAAGCAAAAAACAAGTGGAATACATTGCAGAACCAAACAAATTAAATTGGAAATAGAGAGGTGGAAAACATGGTAGTAGAGAAGAGAAGAGAGAGCGAGTAATGACCAGTAGCTAGAGAAGTGAAAGGAGAGCTGCATAAAAGGAGATGAGTAGAACCCTATTTTGAGAAATCAAAGAGCAGAGAAGAGAGATGAAGAGGATGCATCGATTTGAAAACATAAAATATGAAGAAGGACAATGAGTAGTACTCTAGCGACTAAAACAATGGTGAAAAGAGAAATGCTTAGGTTAGGGAAATTAGGAATTATTTTAGGGTTAGGGATTATGTAGATAAAGTTAAGAATTTGATTAATTTATATTTAGTTAAGGGTTTAATATATTTATTGGTGTAATTAATGTTATTTAATAAGATTTATTAATTAATTATTTAATTTTGAATTATCATTTATAAGAGAGTTGGGATCCACAAAATCACATGGCACATAGGTAGCATTGTAGTACTCATAAATATATTTAAAAAATAATATATTTCTACTACATGACGAAATCATACTTCTGTTACATTTTCTGTCTATAAAAAATTAAATTTAAACTTTTAATTTGAATTTAAATGTAAATATTAGGATTAAGTTTGTCTTTTTGACAAAATTTTAACAATGAATACCTATATAATATTGCTTTCTCGTAACATCTTTTAATTTACATCATGATTGATTTGGCGTTGCATAATTGTTATGGAACTCAGCCTTTTGTTTTGAATCTTGAGTTTTGTAGGTTGTGTCAGGAAGTGCACATTGGTGAACTGAGAGGTCATTTGATTCAAAATTTCCATGGTTACGTCATGGCAAAAACTGAGTTCATGAATGGGTTAGGGATGGCTTAAATGATCTTAATGCGTTAGGGATGGCTTAAATGATATACTTGTCCTAGTAGAAATCTTTCACTTGGATAATATGTTCCAAAAGGTTAATAAGCTTAACCAAAGGTATGATTTTGATTGTATCCCAGCACTTGTTAAGAGAGTATCATAGACATTACTATTTCTTTTTTTTTTTTTCTTCCTGTTATGCTAGTACTTATTATTCTGCATGTGTGGTAATAGTGGATTTACCCCTTGCATGTAAAATTGTGTTAACCATGTGGTGTTACAATAATCTTGTTATGAACAGAAGTTCCCAGCTCTACATAAATTGATATCTTAATTGTGAAATTTCTGTTTACCTTGATTTACTGCTTACGTATATTTATATATGTAGTCTTGTTTGCTTGAGATGACCCTGAATTCAATTTTTGATGACTTAGCTAATCTGGGTATTCTGGTCTGGTGTAAATTGTCTAGAATTGAATGGATTGATGAATCTATTTCGTTTAGAAATTTGCATAAGCTGGAGTAGTAACTTAGAGAAGTGTAGTGAACAGCGTGTGGAAAAGAGAAGCACAAAAAGTTGTGTATTAAGGCATTATAAAATGAGAAGCATATGTTTTTATGATTGTTTATCTTTGATCGGATCCTTTGGTCTTGGTCTTGTCATTTGTTTCGGCATTTCTATGTTTTATACGTCATAGGATAAGATAATTTGCTGTTTAGTGGTATTTCTTTGTCCAAGATATGTCTTTGCTCTTTTTATGCATTTCTAATATATCTTGTCCGGTGTATTCATGAGGGTTTATTCTGACTAATATGCAAGACGATTGCAAGTCACTTTGTTCTTTGTTCTTGTAGCTGCTATGGAATTTTCTCAGACTAAACTTTAGACAGCTAATAAAACCCTTGATTAAGTTGTGTTGAACTTTGAGTTAATGTTGTGTTTATGATTCTCAGGATTTCTAAAGTTCATTCATTACTTGGAAAATGATGTTGTGGCTTGATGGCATCGATTACTTGAACCTTTTGAATTCCAAAACTATCAAAATTTCTAGAAAATACGTGTATAAGACCCCTGTCACCCTGTGATGAGTGATGTCATTGGTACTAAGAAAATAAAACCTAGTCTCTATGTTTCAAGCACTTTTCTGTTTCTTTAAGGTTGTCTTTTGGCTTTGGGTTTCCTTCTCAACTATCTAGTTGGCGGGCCTCAGCAATATGTCTGTGAGAATGAAGCGCTGGGGACATATGATGCAAATTTACGGTGGGTTTATTGAGTTCTCAAGATTCTACGGATCCAAAGTGGACTTCAAGAAGCTGCGCCCTATGATACTAAAACGAATTCAAGATCGAGCCAATGATTTCCCTGTTAAACCTATGGTTCCTGTTGCCACCCAGGTCCTTAACTCCAGAATGCTTCTTATTCACGGCGTTTCCACTCTCCTTCAATTTGTACCTGTTCTGGGTTGCAAGTATTTAACTTTATTGAATGTCAGATATATAATGATTGATTTGGTTTTGTAATTGTAGTGAAAGAATCTCAGCCTTTTGTTTTGAATCTTGACTTTTGCAGGTTCTGTCATGAAGTGTACATTGGTGAACTGAGAGGTCATTTGATTCAAAATTGCCATGGTTACTTACATCGTGTCAAGAATCAAATTCATGAATGGGTTACTGGTGGCTTAAATGATATAGTTGTCCCAGTAGAAACCTTTCATTTGGATAACATGTTCCAAGAGGTTATTAAGCATGACCAGAGGTTTGATTTTAATCGGATCCCAGCAGTTGTTGAGTTATGTTGGCAGGCTGGTGCTCGTCAAGCTGATGAGAATATTAAGATGAAGGCACCTAATTCGGGTAGTGTCCATAGTTGTGTTAATCAATTGGAGTCTTTGTCAACTGAGAATTTGAGGCATATAGCAAATAAAACCTTGAAGGCCTGGGAAGCACTTAGGTCAGGTGTTGAAAAGCTATTGTTGGTTTATCCAGCCAAAGTTTGTGAGTATTGTTCAGAAGTTCATATTGGTCCGACTGGACATAAGGCAAGGAATTGTGGGGTATTCAAATATGAGAGTTGGCGTGGAACCCATGTCTGGAAGAAGGCAGGTGTGGATAATTTGGTGCCTCCAAAAATTGTGTGGTGCCGACGGCCTCAAGATCCTCCAATTCTTTTGAATGAAAGGCAGCAATTTTATGGGCATGCCCCAGCAGTGGTGGATCTCTGTTGGAAAGCTGGTGCAGTCGTGCCAACAAAATATCATTGTATGATGAAAGTTAATGGCTTATCAGGACCTATGAACTCTTCCTAATGCTGGTTGGCTCAATTTGCAGAAATGACGGCTTGAACAAGACTCTGTATACACCTCAACAATGTCGAATGTTTCAGGAGTATTCAGGGTAGATGCTTAACAACCTAGGTTAGAGTAATAAACTATAAACTATTCAAGAGTAACAAACTATTGAAGTTTTAGTTTTAACAGTACGTAATATAGTAATGAGAACGATGAAATTCATTTGATTATTTACTTAAAAGTATTTCATGGCTTTGAAGACCGTTTCCTGCATTTTTCTTCATCATGTTGAGCTCCAAACTCATCAACAGTGATCGATTTACTCCACGTTAACGTACAAAACTTACGGTAATGTATAGAATGGCGGAAACTCCAACAATTGAGAATTACTATGTTCAGAATGCAGATATTAGCAAGAAGTAGAAATGTTGAAAAAAATATAAGCGCCTTTTCAAGTGACAATAAAAACTTTTTACCATGAATGAAGGTCCAAAAAGTGAAAATCTATTATGGAAACTAGACCTATCACCTATCATGGCATAACATCCAAATCCTTGACTAATTATGGTATTATAGAGTACCACTTCAAAGAGTTTCTTCAACGGTAATTAGAGTGCGTTTGGTTCAGCTTTTGGCAGGTGGAAAAGCACTTTTTCTTACTGCAAAAGCTATTTTAAGGAAAAAATGAGTGTTTGGCTGTAAACTTCAAAAGCAATTTTGGAGTAGAAATAGCTTTTTGAAAAGCTAAAATACAGCTTTTTCAAAAGCTCAAATTTGGAGCTTTTCAAAAAA
>JANZXR010000006.1:28423254-28441327 GCA_027575705.1 Erythroxylum echinodendron
CCTTCTTTTGCATCTTTTTGATCTTATTTCATCCTTAGAGTGTTGAAAACCATCTGTAAACAATTATAAAGCAATTCTATCAATTTTGGATACCAATTTCAACACATCAACCAAAATTAAGTCCAAAATAAATGCAATTTAAATGACTTGAATGAGTTTAACATTTATTGCGAAGAATTCTCCCTTTTCTAGTCACCGAGATAGTCCTGCTATGATTGGCAGCTTCATTGTCATTCTTGGACCTGCACTTATTTACACTCTTGTGCATGTTTGGTAGCTTCATTGTCATTCTTGGACCTGCACTCATTTGCATAATGGCCACGTTTGTGACAGTTGTAACACTCCACATTTGATTTGTCATATCTTCCTCTACCACATCCACGACCTCGTCCTCTCTGTTACGACAAGTTTGAATACAAGTTGTTTTGCTTTGTAGCTCCTCAATTATGGCCACCATGACCTTTGTTAGAGTGATTGCCACCTCATCTCTGATGACTATTTACAACGTTAAATACCAGAAAACTAGGATCATACTAACAAACTCACTAACAACAGATCCGCTACACCACTACTTACGAACCTATAATTTAGGATCACTAATCTAAGAACAATTCAAATGCTGACTAATAAAATCAGAATTAATAAATAAATAATATGATCAACGAATAAGGGTTCTCAATTCTATCCAAAATTCAAAAGAAAATATACAAATAGTTAATTAACACATAATTGCACAAATAGTGAAATAATTAACCTATAAAACTTAATTGACATATAATATTAGCTTTCGTATAAAAAGTAGCTGTGGGTTCAATAATGTTGCAAAATTATTTTGTCCTCTACCTGAATCTCTCATACAATAATCAATATCTAAATCAAAATTAGTTTCTTTCCACTTGAAATCACACTCTGGTTGTTATGCGCATTTCCCTCTTGGTTTCTCTTCTTACTTTTTTTTTTTTTAATGAATAACAATTGCCCAGCTATTACACTTGGTTTAAAAGAACTAGACTATACAGTTAATCAAAACATATACTTTATTTTTTTAATAGAAAATGATAACTAAAGTCGTTAGGAATTATTTTTAATAACGAAGAATCATAAACATCGACTGGTTGATACCACTTTCAAATATCTTCTTAGGAACTATAAAAAAAATTCTGATCATTTTGTAATATCTTCCTTTTGTTTGCAGAATGTTTGATTTAGGCGGTGGCTACTCAAATAAGAGCCAGTTCTTAACGGTTCCCACAAATAACCCTAAAATATGATACACACTAAAACTTGAATGGCTTTACTGAAGATTAAGTAAGTCTATTAGGTTTTCTATAAAGTGTCAGAAAATGAGTTACATAAAATTTAAACTTTAAAATAATTTTACGAAATATTTTTAAAATATAAAATATTTAGTTCTAAATAATAATATCATTTCATATAATTAAAAATTTACTAATAATAGATACGATTTTGTAAGTAAAATTTGCAACTTATTTAATTATTTATTTTAATAAAATAAGAAAGAATAAAATGCGAGCAAAGAGTATAAACATTGAACTAAGCATTCATTTATTGTGAGACGACGGCATTTTTATTCTTTTCTTATTTTATACAAATGAGATATACCTTTGGGTTTTAGCAAAGTTACAAATGTCGTGTCAGGTTTGGTATTAGATTAGGGTCTAGTACGGGTACTATAGTAATACCGGTCAATACTAAATATTATTTCAGGTAATTTTAAGAATTTATCAAATAGTTCCTTTTTTTTTTTAAATTGCAAAATAGTCCATTGTCATATTGTACAATTGTACTGTATATTTTTAACCATGTCTCTAAAAATCAAAATAATAAATTATAATGATAATTAATATGAAATAATAATAATTTTCGGATATTTCACATATAGATAAATAAATATTATTTTATAAATAATATAAAATAATAATAATTTTCGGATATTTCACATATAGATAAATAAATATTATTTTATAAATAATAATTTTTAAATTATTTATTTTTAAAAATTAAATATTTTTATTAACACTTTATTAATAAATATGACATAAAGTATTAAAATAAATTAAAATTAAAATTTTATATTTATTTTTTATTTAATGTATAATTATTATTAGTAATAAAATATGTATTTTATTTTTAAAATAAAAATTAAAAAATTACAATAAAATTTTAACTAAATAAAAAATTAAAAATATTTGAAAAAAGCAGATATTTAAATCTGGTACCGAAAGCCAATATTTCGTACAGTTTTTTGGTCGGTATGGTGCAGATTCCATAATCTTGGTTTTCAGTAATGAATTTTTATTAATATTCATTATTAACTATTATATAAAATTAAAATAAAATTTTTAACTAATTAATTTATCTCTAAATTTTATTTAATATTTAAATACTATAAATAATAAAAATTAATTATATTTACATTAACAATCAAATAATTTTTTATTTTATATTTTAAAAAATAAAAACCAAAAATTACAATGAAAAAATTAAAGTAGAGCTAAAGAATTTTTAAAATTTTAATATAGCTCGATCATGAAATTTAGAACTATTCAAATAACCTTTTTTTTTTTTAATATACCGTATCTGAAAGAGTATACTTCATCTTTGTCCTTATTTGTAAGGCATAATGATCGTTGGCAAAAATCTTCCTATATACTCATTTTAGGCTTGTTAGACTTAATTCTTATATTTTTTCCATAAACAAACTTGTTAATCTTGTTTCAAATGAGCACACCAACTTTGAAATGTTGAGTTTTTCCTTTTTTAAAGAAAAGGGACATAGAGCTCCAATATAATTTAAACGACATAACTCACAGGGGGGAGGGGGGTGGTGTGGAGGGTTTGAGTATTCATCAAATAT
Source organism: Erythroxylum echinodendron (assembly GCA_027575705.1). Taxonomy (NCBI): domain Eukaryota; kingdom Viridiplantae; phylum Streptophyta; class Magnoliopsida; order Malpighiales; family Erythroxylaceae; genus Erythroxylum; species Erythroxylum echinodendron. Next base: position 28,426,133 of record JANZXR010000006.1, read on the forward strand.
TATACTATCATTTATTTTTTATAATTTACTACCATTTTAGATTTTAGTTTTATTTCTAATTGGTTCTACATGATTTCCAACCATACACGTTGGAAAAGAATAAGGGGATTTGTTAGGCCTAATTATCTTTTGATTTTTTAATTCAAGAAGTTCTTTTCTAAATTCCTCTTAATCTTCTAAATTATATCTCATATTAGTAACTGTAATAATTTTTTTGTCTATCATTTCTAAGTTTGCTTTTTCTCTGTTCTTATTCCAAAATTATAAGAGGTTATTAAAGTATTTTTTAATTTATCTTTTGTTTTACTAATCTCAAAGTATACCTACAACAAGACTCATTCATCTTAATATTAGAATAATCGTGATCTATTTTTTTGATATCCACTTCACACATGATTAGAAGCATCAGTGTCAAGAATTAAATCATAAAATTTTGGCAATTAATGCACATAATCTTAATTTTCTTTACATGTTTAATGAAATGGGTTGAAAATTCAAATCTTTGATTTTTCTTTAAAAACATTTGAAAAAGTGTTCTTATCTCAGTTAGATTTTGAATAAAATTTAAAGCATAATTTAATACTCATGAAAATTTTTGAACTTATTTTTTTTATCTATTAACTTATGAACTTATAAGGAAATTGTGAGATTTTTTTGAGAATATGAGGTTGAAGTTTAAAACTATCTCCGTGCTAAGGAATTCTTCTTCAATCCAGCATGTCGTAACTATTTTCTCAGAGGAGCTAATCCATGTTGTTTAGATAAATCTATAAATTTATTGATATGTATAATATGTTAAGCAATATTATTACTAGCTATTAAAATATCATCTAAATAAACATATATAAAATTATGATACTTAAAGATATTATCCATTTTTTTGAAATATGTTTTGGGTATTTTTTAAAACCAAAAGGCATTAATCATTCGTAATGACCTTGTTAATAAAGATGACAGTTTTGGCCCGATCGGCTTGCCTCGAGCTAACTTTGGCCCTAATTGGCAAGGCCACGAGCCAAAATTGCTTAGCCTGAAAGGAAGGTACAAAATAACATTGTTTTTAATTTTTAAAAATAACAAAATTATGTGAGGCTAGCCCTGCCTACCTATGGCCCATCAAGCTGGGGGCCGAGCAACCGGTGATCGGACCAAGCCTCCAGCTCGACCTGGTACATTACCATCCCTACTTGTGGAGAAAAGAAAGCAATATGTGGAATACTGTCTTATTAATTTTTATCTGCCAATATCCACTCTTTTTAAGTTTATTAATGTTTCTTTATGGGATAAGAAGTATCTACCAAATAATGTATTATCATTTAATTTTTTATAATTTACTACTATTTAAACTTTGTTTCTAATTAGTTTTACTTGGTTTTTAACCACAAATGGGAAAGAATGAGGGGATTTAATAGTTCTTTTATCTTTAGATTTTTAAGTTCAAGAGTTGTTTTCTAAATTCCCCTTGTTCTTTTAAATTATAGCTCACAGTAATAACTATAATAATTTTTATTTATCTATCATTTCTATGTTCGCTTCTCTATTTTTATCCCAAAGTTGTAATGGATTATTAGAGTAATTTTTATTTATCTTTTGTTTTACTAATTCTATTTCATCTTTGATGGTTTTTATCTATTGATGCTTGTTCTCTATATTGTTTTTTGTTTTTAATAAAAGTTTTCCTTTTGGAAGGATCAGTTTTTCTTTATACTCTACACCAGGTTGGGCTATATGAGGCTTAAATGCGATCGATGTAGATCAAGCATAATCATTTTTAATTCAATTAACTATGATCTATTAACCACAAAGAGTTTTGAAATGTATTTGTTATTTAATAGTATCAAATGATATTTATGAAATGATTGGATAAAATTATTTCTTAAAAAATATCAATTCAGATATTATGAAAGTAAAATGGTGTACATTTTATTAAAAATGATCCTAATAATATTTAGGGTTGATTAATATATTTTGATAAATGTATCTTATTATTAGAATTATCTAATCCTATTATATTTTTTAAGGTTTCATGATAGTAAAGGAAAACAACTTACTTTACATATTCAAGAACCAACTCCACTATCTATATACACAGTAAAATATTATGCTTTGTTATCTTTATAGGTTATTTCAATTGGAATATAAATTCTAGTAGGATTAGTCATTATCTTGGGATATATATTATATTGTTATTGTAGGATATTTGTATTCTATAATAAGTTATCTAATAAGGTTGGACTTGTTCGAGAAAACTAGTTCTCAACATTATCTATAAATTGAATCCTTTATTTTTCAATTAATAATCTTATAGATATTTTATTGTCTCCTATCTTAATAGCAGTTTCTATGGCAGTATCTATCTAATTTATTTCACCATTGAAATATATATATTGATAAGGTTCAGTTAGTCAAAAACTTATCAAATTATGTATTAGATTACGATTAATGTAACTTCCACTAGCTCTTGTATGAACTAAGGTATTATGGGGAACATTATTTCTATTTGCTCTTATCAAAGTATTAGTATATTGTTGATTACTCAAAACACGAGTTTATGAATAAGATAGTCTAGGCAAAAATTTATTGTGAGAAGTTATTAAGGGGTTTATGTTGTAATTCTAATGAAAAATTATCTACTATAATTCTAATGAAAAATTGTTTACTATCTCTTCTATATTTTCTATATATCAGCATAAGAAATGTTATTTTTTGTATGAAGGTTGCATTTAAGAAAGGATTTCAAGCTTACATTAGAAAAGGTAAATTTTCTTCTTTAATGATAGCTCCAGCGAAGAAGACACCAGTAGCTACTGAAAAAATTTGTAAAAATGAAGATAAACATGATTGAAAGAGGAAAGGTAGGATCTAGTCTTGAGGCATAAAAAAGGTTGTGTCATCTCTGTAAATGTACAAAAAATATTTGTCCTTCTTCTAAAAGTGGCTAGAAGGCTTTCAAAGTAAAAAATAAACCTGAAGCATCAGGAGTATCACATACGCTGATGATTCTGAGTCAGAAAGATAAGACAATAATGTGGTAACCTCTTTAACCACTCAAAAAAAACCCATTATCGATAAAGATAGAATCTACTTTCTGAAAAGCTGATATGAAGTAATTTTTTGAAGTTACAATATGGTCTTTAAGTCTGCTTGTATAAATAAAACCCTAGGGTAGTAGAGGGGGTATCGAGCATTCTTTATGTATCTCATCTTTTTAATCTCCTCCCTTATGAAATAAAATTTTCTTTTTTGTATATGTAGCTCACAATTTCCATTTAAAACTTTATTCTTCTCTTAAATCTTTAGTAAACACCTTAACGTAGGAAACAAATTAAGGTTGTGCTAGACTTTGCTAAAGGGACGTCAAAAATAGTTACCTTTCTCTGAGTTCAGAGCTAGAATGCTTATTAAAAGACTTGAAAAAAATTAGGTAAAGCTACGATCAAAAAACTAACAACACAAGTACAAAAGTGTAATAAACCTTTTACTTTGGAAATTTTGAAATTCTTATGCATATACATGTATCATGACTACTTATTTTATATGATTCTTTAGAATCTACAAATGGGATAATTATATCTCTCTTTCTATAACTCATTAATGTTATAGAAAATAATGAAAAATTAGAGGATGAAGATTTTTTTAAATCTCTTTAATTTTTAATATTATTATTTTCTTAGATATAATAAAAAACTTTATTACCTAGGGTGATCAAATTGTTTGTTTTTTATTTTCCTCTAAATTAAATTGGAATTAGAGCCATGAATATTTTGTGTTCAACTTGTGAAGACATCCATCAGCAGATTCAGGAAAAAATATATTTGATTGTCGTCAACAATAAATACATATGAGAAATAAAAAATTATTATTTACAACTGAGAACTTGCATCACCATTCCATTAGATACTTTGCTAGATTTTAGAGTAATAATTTTTAAATATCAGCTATAAAATCAATAATATAAAAATGAGCATAAAGAGATAAATTTTAGACTCTCTGAGCATTATATATTACATCTAGGTAGAGGTTATTATAGATGTTTCATCTTATATTTAATTAGAGTTATTGAAACTTTTCGATTAGAATTTGTTAGAGAAGGAAATATTTTAAAAGATAGAAATGCTATGGGAAAATATGCTACGACATTACAAAAATTTCAATTATGTGATATGATTGAAATCAATAGATATTTATATTTTCCTAGATTATTATTACCATCTTTATATTCAATTCAATAATATACAAATTTATTTAAAGACATTTTATTCAAAGATCCTTGATCCTTAGGGAAGTAAACTAAAGGCAACTGACAATCCTAATTTTGTAGATACCTTAGGACAAAGAACTTTCTCTTTAAAAGATAAACTAAGTGATTGGTGTGATTACTCTATATTACTAAAGAAAAGTAAAGGAGTAAAGAAAAAATCTTCAGTATGTTGTTATGATTTAAAAATGCCTACTATGATAGGATATGATAGTTCTTATTATTACAATAAGATAAAGAAGAAATATAGAAAGAAGAAATATTTTAAGAAAATATATTTCAAAAAAGTAAAGCAAAATATTATAAGAAAACATAATATAAACCTAGAAAATATATGCTTAGAAGAAATAAGAAAATAAATAAAAAGATAATTGAATGTCAATGCTATTATTGTAAAGGAAAATGACACTATGCTAATGAATGTCCTGAAAGATTTAATAGAAAGAAAATAGAAATAGAAGATGAAATAAATGAAATGATGCTCTTCTGATGAAAGCATTTTTATAATAACAGATATAAAATATAATGAAACTTCAAATTATTAAATAAATGAGTGAAATAAGAGAATCTTATAACATTCAAACTGATACTCAGATAATAGATACTATAGTAGAAACATCTAAACAATATGGAGATTACGTTCAAAAAACTCTTATTGATAGAAAAATGCTTAAACATTCAGAATAATATGTATTCTATAAATTCTTACAGTGGCATAATTTGAAATTATTAGGAAAAAAATAAGATTAAAACCCAGAAAACATCATATGTTTTATGGTATTAATATTAAGGAAAAAGTCTTAAATATCAGTTTAACTTCTAATAAAGTAATAATTCATCTATTATCTAAAAAACATATTTATCAAAAAATTAACCACAATCGTAAAGAAATTAATTATAAAATAGGATGGGTGTGTATAGAATCCAAAAAAAATGATATATATACTTTCAGAGAAGGAATAGATAGTCCTATAAATTTAACAATAGTAGATGATCAAATTTATAATAGAGAAAAAGCATGTATGGGAATTTTGAAATGCAATCTTTGATATCTAAAACTTTTGTTTAATAGTTATCCTAAGATGGCTTATAATATACAAGATAAAGATTTTGATAGGACACTGTTCGCTCAAAGTTACACGCTCTAAGTTTCAATATTTTTAACCTTGGTAATTATCGCAAGCAGATGGGTCGTTCGCTTAGTACTTAAGGTGTCAATCCCACGAGGAAGGGAACTAGTCCTAAGTCTAATGGAAGCTAAGTCACAAACCTAACAACTACTGCAATAAAACAAATTAACTGATAATCGGATATGAGAATTGAAAGTGCCAAAAGTAACAGAAAAGCAATCACACAACCAAATCCAAAATCAACCGAGAATTTACCAAGTGAGAGAAAGGGGATTTTAATTCGAAATTAAAGAAACTCAACCAATTATGTAATTATTGACTCAACGAGCCTGGATAGTCCTAGGGTGAATTACTCTCTCTCGAGTTATAATTCTTAACCCTTGATAAACCCTAATTTAATTTATAAGAATTCTGGTCTCTCGATTCGCAATCGACCCAAAAACTAAATTAGATCTAAAGTTAGCTACTAACCTACTAGGAACTAATGCTCGATCTCTCGTTACACGATTCTACCGGTTTGATTTAATCCTTTACCTATCAATTCACCAAACTCTCATTAGCCCAAATTGATTATTTTGACTTAGCTCACCCTCTTATCTATCGCCAAGTTATTAAGAACAGGACTTAACTCACAATCCAATCAATAAAAACATAATCGAATAAACTTCATTAATCTCAAGAATCAAATCCAAATGTGAGTTTAGACATCAACTCAACATTCAACCAAACTAATCTCAACAGCTATTTCAATTCTATACATGAATAAAATTGAAATAACGGAAATACTGTAGGGAACAAAATTTGAGATGGCGATAGCATGAAACCTCATATTCCGTTAAGTACTTCGCATCAAGCTCTTCATCGTGTCTCTCTTCCTTTGTCTCCTTCCTCAATCTCTCGGTGTCATCCTAGGTTTTCTCTTGGAATCGGCGGAATGAAAACTTTTTCGTTAAACTATTGGCTCTCTCTCCTCTTTTTCTACTATCTATCACATCATATTCTATTTATATCTTCAAGGCTATTGGTCAAAGTCGGGGTCGAAATGGTCCAAAAATTCATCCGAAACTTGAATTTTTCTGTCAACTTGACGTAATGCAAGATCGTGGCCCTATCTTCCACAATCGTCGCTTGAATTGTCACTCTCTATCATAATCTTAGCCTGTGTGCACAATCGTAGCCTGGCTGCTTCTGGTCCTTCCTCTTCTGTCATAATCATGGCCTGTGTGCACGATCGTGGCCTATTCTTTTTTACTCGAAAACTCTTTAACTCTTCCCGTTTTTCCTTGTTTACCCTGCAACACTAGCGCATACACATCAAGGCACCTAAAAATATACAATTTAAGCTCAAAGTTTCAAACTAATCCATAAAAACACTTAAACACAAAAACTAACCTAATTAAACCCTAAATGCATACTAAACACTTGAAATGACATTAAAATACTTATCAAATCTAACCCTAAAATATAATACAAATCACAACTATTAGACTTAATGTAAGCAAACCATATATTAAACCAGAGTGAGTTCTTACATAGAACCCTAAAATCTACTTAGAAATCTATTACAATCATCAACATCCTCACAAAGAGTCCATACATCTTCTCTATTTAGTAACTGAAAAAAAGAGAGAGAAGAGAGAATAGAAGGCTTATGAGTTAAAGAACAAAGCTAGAACTTGGTGTAGTAGCTTTGAGATCTCTTGATTCCCCTTGAAAATCCACCCAAAAATGTGTCTATCTTTATCCTTTCAAGTGCTACATGACCATCCTCTTTTCTAGGGTTTAAAATGGGGTTTTATACCCTTTTGGGTGCTTAAACCAACTTAGGATGCATATGCAGCAAGCTGGAATCACCATCTTTAAAGAAGGAAAATTCCAACTTCTATTTGGGTCACGATCATGACCTGTTGTTTTCCAACCTTATTTTCTTCTTTTGCTTCTTCTTTGATACCTACAACAAGTCCACATGTAAGCAAGCTGATAATCAACACAAATAAGGTCCAAATTCTACCCAAACATTATCATACAACCATGTAAAATGTATGTACATCAAAACATATGAAAAGCATGCAAAATCTAAGCTTAAAAACTTTCATTTATAACCTAACATGCAATTTATCATATACAATCACATACATATGCAAGTTATATGAAAATAACACAAAACCTAGGCTAAACATCCTAGTATGTATACTAAACATAGACATTATCACATAAAATGACTTAGAGAATCATATAACAAATACCACTTATCAGACACTCTCTTTAATCCAAGAATTTAAAAGAAAAGATTTAACTAGTGATGGAGTACGCCATACTTTGTTACCTATATGATATCTTATACCATATCCAATACTCATCATATAGAATGTTTTGCAGATAAATATATTATTGACTTTTTAAAATTATTTTCTAAAGTTGAAAGAATACATCCTTCTTATATAGCATATATAGAATAGATAGAAGATGATTTTTCATTATATTTACAACAACCTTTGATAACTTATCACAATAAATTATTTCATAGATTATCTTATTCAAAATTTGGTGTTTTAAGTAGTCAACGATATGCTAATACTTTGATAAGAGTAGATAGAAAGATAAGTTTTAACTATAAAATTAAAGGAGAATGTTTTGATGGTACAAATTATATTCCCTATAATATCTTAGTTGATAGACGAGATAGTGGAAGTTACATTAATTATAATCTAATACAAAATTTGATTAGTTGAAAATGAAGGATTTAATTTGAAGATAATGTTATGAACTATTATTCTCGAGCAAGTCTAACCTTATAAGATAACTCAATATGGAACACAAATATATTGTAATAACAATATAATATATATTCCAAGATAATGACTAGTCCCTCTAGCATTTATACTCCAATCAAAATAACTTACAAAGATTATAAAGGATAATATTTTGATGTATATATAGACAATGCAGTTGGTTCTTGTTTATGTAAAGAAAGTTGTTTTCCTTCACAATACCATTAAACCTTAAAAAATGCAATGGGATTAGATATTTCTAATAATAAGACATATTTATCAAAAGGTATTAACCCCAGATATGATTGGAATCATTTTTAATAAAATGCTCACCATTTACTTTTATGATACCAAAACTGGTATTTTTTTAGTAAATAAATTTCTCCAATTATTTCATAAAATATTATTTGATATTATTAAACAAAACATACATTTCAAAAATCCTTCTGGTTATTGGATCGTAGTTAGTCAAATTAAAAATGCCTATGCTTGATCTACACTAATTACATTTAAACCTCGCATAGGCTAGCATAGTGTAAGGTATAAAGAAAATTTGTTCTTTCCAAAATGAAAACATTTATATAAAATAGAAAACATTATAGAGAATAAGTATCAATAAATGAAAGCTATCAAAGATGGACTATAATTAGTAAATCAAAAGACAAAGAAATGTTACTATAATAATCAGTTACAATTTTAGGATAAAAACACAAAAGAAACAAACTTAGAAACGATAGATAAATAAAAAATTATTAGTTACTGATATGAGATATAATTAAGAAGATCAATAGGAATTTAGAAAACAACTTTTTGAACTAGGAAATCTAATGATAATACTTTAGTAAATTCCCTTATTCTTCCTTAACTTTTACTGTTAGAAATCATGCAAAACTAATTAGAAATAAAGCTAGAATTGTAGTAAATTATAAAAAATTAAATGATAATATAGTATTTGATGGATTCTTCTTACCCCGTAAAGAAAACTTAATAAACTTAACAAGAGGAAAATTGATCTTCTCTAAATTTGATTGTAAGAGTGAGTTTTGGCAGATAAAAAGGAATAAAGATAGTATTCCATATTATACTTTCTCCACTTCACAAAGCCATTATGGATAGTTAGTAGAGCCTTTTGGTTTAAAAAATGCCCCATAAATATTTCAAAATCAAATGGATAAAATATTTATATATCATAATTTCACACATATTTATATGAATGATATTTTAAAAGCTAGTAATAATGTTGCCCAACATATTATACACCTCAATAAATTTGTAGATTTATATAAACAACATGGTTTAACTCTATCTGAGGAAAAGACTAAGATATAGCACATTGAAATAGAATTCCTTAGCATGGAGATAGATGGTAGGGAGTTAAACTTCAACCTTATATCCTCGAAAATCTCACAATTTGTTGATAAGTTAATAGATTAAAAAAAAGTTCGAAGTTTTTTAGGAGTATCAAATTATGCTTTATATTTTATTCAAAATCTAACCGAGATAAGAAAACATTTTCAAATGCTTTTAAAGAAAAATTAAAGATTTGAATTTTCACTTATTTGAATGAATAGGTAAAGAAATTTAAGATTTTGTGAATTACATTGCCAAAACTTCCTTAACTATCTGATGATGATGATTTAATTCTTCAAACTCATGCTTCTGATCATGGATAGAGTGGAGTATTAAAAAAGATAGATTATGATGATTCTAATATTAAGATGATTGTGCCTCTTTACAAGTATACTTCAAGCTCCTTTACAGTTATTCAACAAAGATATCACATAAATGAAAAGGAATTATTAGCAATAGTAAAAATTTGTCAAAATTTTTTTTGCCTAAAAGATTTTTATTAAGAGCTGATAATACTCAAGTTAAGGCTTTTATTCAAAATAATTTACCTTCTAAACCTGAATATAAAAGATATATTAAATGACAAACTTTATTAATAGAATACACCTTTGATTTTGAGAATATAAAATTTAATAATAATGTTCTTGGAGATTTTTTAACTAAAGACGGTTAACATCAAAGAAGAGATATTTGACTGATTCAAACAAATGTCTAAAGACACCGATACTTTTCAAGCACAAATCAGTGACTTATTAGACATTGCTAGCTTCAACTGGATACCTAAAGAAGTTAAAGAGCTACTTCTTTCATTTCACCATATATGACAAGCCAATATAAACTATTATAATTATTCAGAACAAAAATTTTATAGCCTAGTCAACAAGGCTAAGATAGTTGAAGATTCATAATCCACAGGCTCTTCTTCCCCAATAAAGGAATATAGTAGTCAACAGATTAAGCCAAAAAAGGCTAATAACATTTCTCAAAGGCCTGATACTACATGCAAATTGATGGTTTAGAGAAATATCATGATTAATAGTCTTCCAAAGAGTCATCCTGTTGTTTCATGCACATTATGAGGTAATGAGAGACGTATACATTTACAAAATAAAGATACCAGCTACATTGATTTTTTTTTTTGGGATATACCCCATATTTAACTTTTTATATGGAGCTCATCCTTAAGCTATTAAACATTGTTATGATACTGGAATAATAAATGTTGTACACTCGACAATTGCAAAATCTTTTGAGATATCATTACTTCCTTGATGGAGTCAAGAAGGAGTTAAGGATTATTATCTAAATAACCTTACAATGACCCCCGTAATGATACCTTGATATTAAAGATATCATTTGCTCGTTCAGATTTTCATGAAGATGAACAATATAATGCCTATCATCTTATTACTTTAGGAAAGGCAGAATACTTTGCCTTTACTGTGGATACTAACTTAAGAAAAGAGTTTTCTAAATACACTTAAAATAATATCCATTATAGAAAAGGAATTGACATAAGAACTGTTATTTACAACAGGAAGGCAGCATTTAAGAAAGAATTTTGTATCTATACCTGAAAAAGTAATTTTTCTTTATCTTTTGTTTCACTAATTATAGTCCATCTTTAATGGATTTTATATATTGATACATAATGCTTTCTATTTTAACAAAGGTTTTTCCTTTGGAAACTCTACGCCACGCTCCTGCTGCATATGTTGATATGTATCATCTCTCCGTATTTCTTCAGCTTTAATATTTTATTTCTAATATTAACAAAACATGAAGATTGAAAAATTAGTAGAGAAACTAATGAGTTAATTACTTCAAGATCATTTTCCTCATTAAAAAATTAAGAGGTGATTTATTTCATCATAATATAATATTTATGGAACCTTAATTAAATAAATTAGAAATGCAACTATAATTTACGTATTAATTGTTAATTAGAAACAATTAATTACCGTTTCTAATTTAACTTAATGTGTGTGATAATTAATTTGTAATTAGTTATTACAAAGAATTTTATTATTATAAATACATGTTATAAAGCTGATCAGTTGATAATAAATAACCCTAAAGGGTAATATTAACTTGAAATTTTCCATAGAAAAATTTGCTCTATTGTGAACGAGTAGTATGCCTAAAAAGAAATGGTAATTCAGGGGCTAATGCTTTGGCATACATTTTTTATGCCTAAAAAGAAATGGTAATTCAGGGGCTAATGCTTTGGCATACATTTTTTCCACCTAGTAACAATGCAGTCACAAGTCTATCGAATTTCAAACTGTGAAAAAAAATAAAAAATAGTGTCAATGATCGAATATGTGCTGGCACTGGTCTCCAGTAGATTATGTAGCTTCTGCTCGAGTGCGTGGCTGAAGCTGGTTCTTGCATGACTTTATTTCATCGCGTAATCGACAACCTCATTATAAGAGTAAACAGAAAGATCATTTCGCGAGATTAGTACAGAGAGCCGGTAACCTAGCTGGGTTTGGAAATCCCATTACAATGCACACAGACGCCTTTAATTCTCATGTTTGGGAGGAAGAAGAATGGGGTATATTCTGGTTTTCGTCTTTTCCCCCCGTTAGTTCCTTTCATTAGGAAATGAGGCAACAAAAGGTGGACAGGCTATGCCTGAAAATGTGCATATACCAACTTTGAGGTCCTTAGGTTTACTTCATCGTCTCTGCAATTCTCTACCTTTCATGCAAAGGACGCAAGGATTCGTATGAAAAACTTGGCTTCCAGCACCCACCCATATCTCTCTCCACAACAATCTTCTCTTTTTTCATGAAAGGTAGTAACTATACTTAATGTCCCGTAGCTCTAGCTCAGGTGGATTAACTGGTTATCTATTATAAGATAGAGTCAAATCATTCCTACCTACATAACTTCATAGCTATGTTGTTTTTGGCACAGTACTAAGGACCGGCATCAGTGACTAGCAGGCATACTTGCAGCAGCATTATTGCTGTATTGTTGTCAATACAGTTCTAGAAAGCAGGGGAAGGAAGCTGTGGATCTATATGAAAACAACGCAAATCATCAAGTATACAATGCAATGATAGATCATCCCCATGGACTCCACCTAAGGCTGAAAGTTTAATAACAATTCCATTATATCCTGACAGAAAGAAACCAACTCATTATATTTACATTCTTAACAAGCCAATCACACCTGATCATCAAGTCAACCAACGGCCAGCAGGAATTGGTCATTGTGCTGCTTTTCTCCTCTCATAATCTGCATCATCTGTAGGCAACTCATATCGACAAACAGGGCACGTATTCCTGATTCCCAGCCAAGGCAAAATACACTCTCCATGGTACCGATGGGTGCATGGCAATTGTTTGGCACGCTCTCCGATGTTAATCTCATCTTTACAAACAGCACAAAGAGTATTATTACTGTCTTTATCTGCTTTTGTCAAAACCACCGTTAAAAGTCTCTCAACAACAGATTTTGCAGCAGGAGGTCGACCCATCAATGCAATTTCATTCTCTGCAAAATTTCCAAACAGCATCTCATATTCTGCAGTATAATGATGATCATCAAGATCACCAAGAGGAGGCTCAACATTATGGTCTAGCTCCTGCTCCGCATTGGATTCCCAATTCTGTGAATTTAATAAAACCTGCCACTCCAAATTTCTCGATCCTCCTGCCCTCTCTAGATTCACCAAATCCTCGGGCTCAATTACTGATGAAATGGAGAGTGAGACAGATGCTTCCTCATCATCAACAAACAAGCTTTCAACACGACCATCCAATTCCTCCCACTCAAAATCCTCATTGTTTTCTCTACGATCGTCTAATTGAAGCGAATCCCAACAGAGAGGAATGGTAACACTCGCATCATTATCCTCCTCATCATCGTTATTATCATAATCACCGAAATGATCCAACCCATATTCATCCCCTGAACGAAAATCCATCCCTAAAGAATTCTCAACACCAACCTGCTCCGAATCGGAATCGGACTCAAACCCAACAACTCTAACCCCACCAGCGTGAACGCCAACCGCAGACTCAGCCTCACGAGATTTAAACCCACTAACCCTTCTCTCAACAAAGAAATCATCATCATCATCATCAATAACAACGTTAAGGCTATAATCTTCATCATCATTATTATTCAAATGCTCTATATTTTGAAACCCACAATTACTGTGACTATCTAAACCAAACCCTAACCCCATATCTAGCCCCAGATCATCCATCCCCGACTCACAACTATTCTCGATGACGCCGAAACCCAGCTCGTTCATCGAATCGGAGCCAAATAGAGAACCCAACTCGGAACCAATCAGATGAGATTGCTCAACATGCTGCTGAAACAGATCCATGACGAAACTGACCTGGTTCTCGCGTTCCAGAAGATCCCGATCATTAAGGGCGACGGAATCGGGATCCATAGCGGCGTCATCATATTCGTCTTCGTTTATTTCCCCAATGTTGAAATTGGAGAGTTGGGCTTGTCGGTAATTGGAGAAAGGGGCTCTTGGTGAACGAGAGGAAGAGAAGGAAGGCAATAAGGGAACAACGTACTGTCGGCGACGTTGTTGGGAGTCATCGCCGGCGTTACGGTGGCGAAGGTGGTGCTGAAGGTAAGGGATATTGGCCATTGACGATAAAGCAGTGGGAAAAGGCCAACTTAATTTGTTGTCCCTCTCTCTCTCTCTCTCAAATGTGAATAAAATCGAAAGTGTCGATTTTTCAGTTATTACGGTACATATAATGGATTTAATAAATATATCAAATGTGACATGTAATTAACAAATTGTTTTAAATTTGTATGTTGAAATCTGAAGTTTATTATAAATATATAGAGGCCCACTCCTTTTATTTGTTTATTACACATTTTTAATTAATTATTTATTTATTTATACACTAATTTTTTTAAAATTAATTTATGCATTATTTTTTTTAATTGTACTTAGCTATTTTTTTTTCTTCTATTAATTTTCAAAAGGCTTTTATTTTTTTGTATATTTATGAAAAGTAATCTTTCAACGGTTGCATATTTATTTATCTCCTGAGATCTTATACCTTAACGGTATTGCTAATAGAATGTTGTTGTTATAACAAAAGGCTACTTTTATTGAAATAAATAAATAATTTTAAAATTGGATATCATCTCTTATTCGTGGTTTGGTGTTGACAAGTTCTACTCCTAGATTAAGAAGCAACTGTCCCAATTCTCAATAGTGCCTTTTTTCTAACTAAAGAAATTGTATACAAAATCACAGTAAAATGCCTACCCACCTCAAAATAATGTTTTAGATTCCGTACCGTACCGGTCGGTACCGGACGGTACGTACCGTACCGGCCGAAAAACAATACCAAAATTTGAATTTGGGTATCGGGTTCAATACCGGTCGGTGCCGGCCAATACCAGTTGGTACCGGCAGTACCGGCCGGTATTGTAAATATTGGTTAAATACAATGTGGTACCGGAAATTTTAAAAAGTATAGGGACTAAGTTGCAAAATTTTTAAATTTTAAATTAAAAAAATAAAAAAAATATTAAAAATTAAAAACCCCCCTCCTCCGTCTCTTCTCCCGCCTCTTTTTACAAATTTTTTTTAATTTGTTGTTTTTTTAACTTTTATTATTTTTTATTTTTTATTTTTAAAATAAAATAAATATTTTATTACTAATAATAATTATACATTAAATAAAA
>JANZXR010000006.1:28441427-28452623 GCA_027575705.1 Erythroxylum echinodendron
TAAATTAGTAAAGTATACACTACAACTGTACAATATATCAATATGGACTATTTTATAAATTTTAAAAATTTTAGGGAATATTTTATAAATTTAAAAAATTATCCGAAACGGTATCCGGTATTGACCGGTACTGGTACAGTTCCGTTCCAGAACTCAATTCGGTACCGAGTCCGGTACGGTATTCATAACTTTGCCTCAAAAACACATTATTACAATAACAGATTTAAGATTTAGAATTTAGAATTTTAGGTTTTAAATGAATAGGTCAATCTTAATTTCTTATTTTTATTATTTTAATTAAAACATCACAATTTATAATATTAAAAGTTCACTTGCATGTTAATATGATGCTCCTCATTAAAAGAAGATACAATATGGCTTAACTATGTTAGCCGTTAATTAATTATATTTTTCATAGATAAACAAATTCAACATTTAATTAAGAATTTTAATTAATTTTATAAAATTATGTAAACAAATTCAACATTTAATTAAGAATTTTAATTAATTTTATAAAATTATGTAAAATTTTATATTTAAAATACAAGATATTCTTATGTTATTGTTAATATTAAAATAATAATTTTACACATGCAATTTTATATTTAAAAATGTAAACTTGCAAAATTACGTGTGATTAAAATTTGATAAAGGTTAACTGTTAGCCCATTTAATATTGCAGCGCTCTTTTTGTTAGTCATTCGTGAGTCTTGGCTAATGACTAGTATAAATTAAGTACAAGGAAGGCATCCCAAAAGAACTAACGTAACTAAGTAAGATCAAGTATGGTTCGAGCTTCATCTAGCTTTGATGGATCATAGGGCCTTGATTGGCTTGGCTAAGGCAAGTTAGACTTGCCTAAGATGTCTTTGTTGAAACTAGGGATGAAATTATGCTCAAATGATGGACTATGGACAAACATAATAGACCATAGGTATGCATTGGTCAAATTATGTGCGAATGGGATCAGAACTTGGCTAACCTTCGCCTTTAGATGAAGACCATGAGTGATGTGGCAAAGCTAGTGGGATGAATCAACAAAGAAGTGGGAGGATATAGCAAAGACCATGAATGAGGTGTCGTGTCTTCATTTTACACATGTTCCTTTTACTTATAAGTGAGATAGTAGTAAGATATGTAAACTACCCACTAAAGTAGTGTCTAAAGTGGCTAAAGATGTTAACCACTAACTAAGTTAGAGACTTAGTGGCCTTGTGCCTCTTTCTTGTATTCTTGCCCAACATGTCTCTAAAAGTCTATAAATAGCCCATTTAAGCAGAGGTTTCATTCAAATAGAAAGAGTTGGAGTTTTTATATCCTTTGTATCGATTGAGAGTAATGTAAAGGTTGGAAATTTTCTTATAAAGCTTTGTGCATCTTTTTTTTCTTATTGCTGTCCATTCTATTGTGTTGGATTAATGAATTTTATCAGTTTCCTTTGCCTTTGTGGGAAATACCTTAAACATAAGGGGTTTGATAAGGTTGATTTGAATTACAAAAGTTCAATTTATGTATTTATACTTTGGCTCATTTTGTGTGTGACCTTAGAGTTCCTTGCAAATTCTTTGTAACAATTGGTATTAGTGCTGTGTTGGTGATTCAATGATGGGTGGTAGTAATCTTAACGAGCATGTTACGTAAGTGGAAGCACTTATTGGTCCTTTACCTACAGGCGAAGAAGAAGTCCCTTCTTATGCATCTCATGTTAAAGGTCTTAAAGAGGCTGATCGAAGCGTTGCAAGGTCAACTAGCTGAATTGATTAAAACGTGAGAGGATGCAACCTTCGATATGACCATCCTCAAACATGCAATTGCAACTCAAGATATGGGACATGCTGAAAGCACCATGCTAAAAATGCGTGAAATAAAAATTTTCAAGGACATTCATAATGTTAAGGAACTTGAAAACTTCTTGTGTGATATGAAGCAGTATTTTGTAGCTGCTAAGGTGTTGAATGTATAAAAAGTGAACGATAATGTATCTTGATTGAGATGCAAAATGATGGTGTAGAACTCGAACCTCTATTGAAATCAGTGTTCACCGACCTCTTGTTGATACGTGGGAGAGGATGAAAATGGAAGTAAAGGATCAATTCCTTTCTAACAACATTGTTTAGCTTACAAGAGATGCCTTGAAGTGATTAAACATGATAAGACAGTAAGGGATTGTGTTGAGAAATTTAGTTCCTTAATGCTTGATGTTGAGAATATGTTAGATAAGGACAAGTTATTCAACTTCATGTCAAGCTTACAAACTTTGGCACAAATGGAGTTACAAAGGTAAAATGTAAAAGATGTTGTGGGTGATATTATGGCTGCAGATGTGAATGTGCATGTAAGTCCTTTGATAGATTTCATAATGCCATAGGAAACCAAAACCTCTTCCTCTTCTCAAAAGTTGAAAGGAACTTACCAAGAGAAATGTGAAGGAGACCAAGGTGAGAGAAGAGAGAATGATTATAAAAGGAAGTCTAAACAAAGTGGCAAACTAAGTAAGGAGAGAAATCTTCCAAGAAAAATCATGGTTGTTCCAAGAAAACTTATAGTATCCCTCATTATGCTCATGATTGCCCAAGAAAGGAGAAGTTGAATGCCTTGATAACAGATGCAGATAGTGAAAGTGATCACTTGAAAGTGGGGCTTAATCCTATCTGCTTACTTAATGTCATCAATACAAAAATGAGTCCTTTCGAACACCTTATGTACATGAAGATACAAGTTAATGGGAAGGAGATCATGACAAATGATGGATATGGACACCACTCATTCTTTTAATGGGGAACAAATGGTGTGAAAGTTGGGGTTAAAGCTTATAAGACCCCTATAAAAATGAAATTTTCATGACAAAACCACAAATAGTTGTAGGAGCATCATATAATGTTTCTTTGAGTATGAGAAGTTGGTGTGGGAAGTGTAACATGATGGTGATACCTCTAAAATATTTTGACTTAATTTTGGGCATCTACTTTCTCAAGATGGCAAAGGTGGTGTTATATCCATATCTTGGAGATGTTTATGAATGATCAAAATTCATGTTACATAAATTGTTGTAGGTTTAGCGATGGAACAATTAACAAAACATCAATTATAGCTCTTATTTTTGCCATATGTATTGAAAAAGGCCAAAAGAAAGTTATCGAGACTTACTTTGCATCCATATAGGAAATTATAGAAGACCATATTGTAGAAGTCCCAGATGCGATTGAAAAAGTATTAGATATGATGCCTAAAGATTTAACAATGACTCTTCCTCCTCTTCGCAAAGTTAATCATAAGATTAAGTTAGTGCCAAGTGCAATTCCTCTTACTAGTGCCCTTATCGAGGTTGATCATAAGATTGAGTTGCAGATGGGTATTGTTAATTATAGATTGTCAATGGCGACAAGTAGAAGATGACATACATAACTCGATATGACTCGTGTGAATTTTTGGTCATACTATTTAGTTTGACTAATGCCCCTACTACTTTTTGCAAATTAATGAATGACGTGTTGTATTATTTTTTGGAAAATGATAATATGGTTTATAGCACTAACATGACAAAGCATATACAGCACTTAAGGAAGGTGTTTGAATGATAGCAGTAAGATAAACTTTTGGTGAAGATGTAAACTTGTGAATTTGAGAAATTAGAAAAAAAAATTTTAGGATACTTGGTAAGCAAGGGGCAGGTTTGAATGGATCCAAAAAAGGTACAAGCAATTTGTGATTAGTAGGTTCCTAAAACAGTGAAAGAACTTAAGAGCTTTCTTGGCTTGGTGAACAACTATCATCTATTTATTGTGGGGTGCTCGAAGAAAGCAGCACCTCTGACATATTTATTAAAGAAGAAACAAGACTAGTGCTAGGCAGATGTGTGCCAAGAAGCCTTTAAAATTTTGAAGGCTGCCATTTCTACTAAACTTGTGTTGAAATTATCAGAATTTGATCTTCCTTTTGAGGTCACATAGATACTTCAAACAAAGATATTGGTGGAATACAAGGACATGTTGTTATATTTGAAAGTAGAAAGCTTAATGATTCCTAGTAATAATACTCGACATACAAGAAGGAGATGTTAGTAGTAGTATGTTGCCTTGAAGCTTAGTAAGTATACTTATTAGGTACCAAGTTTATTATTCGTACAGATAATGTAGTTAACATTTTTTTAGTACACAAAAGAAATTATCTGCAAGGCAAGCTCAGTGGTAAGAGTTTCTTGCTAAATATGACTTGTTATGGGAGTATAAAATTAAAGGATACAAAAATATGATAGATACATTGAGTCAAAAAGAAGTCTTCGCAGTCTTGTATTCTATCACTTGAGTTGAATTGAATCTATTGGAGTAAATCAAATCTATTGGAGTAAATCAAACTAGCAGCTCTGTTTAATAACATTTATGACCAAATTATTAAGCAAATAAAAGATGGTGCTATGAGACAATTTTATCTTGATGATGAAGGGTTACGAATGACAAAGAATAAATAGTTTTATGTGTCAAGTTTTGGTTCCTTATGAAACCAATTAATAAAGGAGATGCATGATTCACAATGGGCTAGTCACTCTGAAGTCGAATGGATGTTTGCACTCCCTTCTCGATCTTACTACTGGTTAAAGATGGAGAATGACATTCAGATATATGTCAAAACATACCTATCTTGTCAATTGGATAGGCCTGAAAGAAAGAAGAAGGCAGGTTTATTGTAGCCTTTCTTATTTTAAAAAAACCATAGATGTCAATTTTGATGGACTTCATAGGTAGGTTTCCAAAGGTGGATGATATGGTTTCAATCATGGTGGTGGTTAATAGGTTCTCTAAATATGCGATCTTTATGCCAATTCTAACTTCATGTCCCTCGGATGTTACTGCAAAGTTTTTCTAAAAAAATATGGTGAAACACTTTAAGATTCCAACGGACATTGTAAGTGACCTAAATGCCCAATTTATTAGTTGATTTTGGACATCTCTTTTCAACATGATGGGGGAGTAAAATGAAGTTCTCAATTGCTAATTACCCATAATTGAAAGACCAAATGGAAAGAATCAATGACTTATTAGAGGAATAATTATGACATTATGTAAATACAACTCAACAAAATTGCCTAATTTTACTTAATATTGCATAGTTTTATTATAGTGTGCACAGATCCTTGGTGAAAAAGAAAAGTCCTTTCAAAATTGTTCTATGACAATAACCACTTACCTCTCTCGAGATAGCCCAACAGATGTGGAGAGGAAAGTGTTTAGTTTCTTACCAAGCCAAGAAAAAACATTAATTATTAGATGAAGTAAGGGATAGTCTTTGTAAAGCTTTCAAAACAGACAAAGAACCATATGGATTAAAGAAGAAGATCACTCGGCTTTGATATTAAGGTTAAGGTACTTCTAAAACTTACTCTAAAAAAGCATGTGCACCGAGAATTAGTGCCAAAGTATGATGTTTCATTTGAGATTCTTAGAAAGGTGGGAAATGTAGCTTATCATTCAAGTTACTCGAGCATTTAAAGGTGCATCCTAATTTTGATGTAAGTTTCCTTAAACTATATCATTAAGATTCAATAGATCCAAAAAGGAATCAAGTAAAGAGAGCTCCACCGGTTGTAAGGAAAAAGTTCGATGATCAAATTGAAAAAATTTTCAATCATCAAATATTAGGGAAATCCAAGAAGAATCGAAGGATTGACTTCTTAATTTAGTTGAAAAATAAACCAATCTCAAAGGCTACTTATGAGAAAGACACTAGCTTTTGACAATTCAAAGACCAAGTGTTACTACCTTCAATTTGTTCCAACGAGGGCATCGAGTTCATCTGGTGGGGTTAATTTGTTAGCCCTTTTACATTGCAAGACCATTTTTGCTACCCATTGGTAAGCTTGGATTAGGCATGAGAAAGACATGCCAAAGGAACCAAGGTAACTTAACTAAGTAAGATCAAGCATAGTTCGAGTTTCAATTAGCTTTAATGGACTATAGGGCATTAATTGGCTTTGCTAGGGTGAGTTAGACTTGCCTAAGATGTCTTGGTAGGACTAGGGATGGAATTATGCTCAAATTATGGACCATAGACGAACATACTAGATCATTGGTGCACATTGGTCAAACTATGTGTGAATTGGCTAAAAATTGGATAACATTCACCTTTGTATGAAGATCATAGATGATGTGGAAAATTAGTGGGATGAACCATCAAAGAAGTGGAAGTGCATGAAAAAGAACATGGATGACATGTCTTGTGTTCATTTTGTGTACGTTCCTTTTACTTAGGAAGTGAGACAGTGGTAAGATATGTAAATCACCCAGTAAAAGAGAGCCTAAAGTGATTAGGGACGTCAACTACTAACTAAGTTATTGACTTAGTGGTCTTGTGCTCAATTTCTTATATTCTTTCCAAAAACAAGTCTTTAAAAGCCTATGAATAGTTCATTTAAGCAAAGGCTTCACTAAATTAGAGAGTTTTAGAGTTTTCATATCCTTTGTATCGATTGAGAGTAATATAAAAATTGGCAATTTTACTATGAAACTTTTTGCATCTTTCTCTTCTTATTTTTGTCCATTCTATTGTGTTGGCTTAATGAATCTTTGTCTTTGTCAGGAACACCTTAAACACAAGGGATTTGCTAAGATTGAGTTGAATTGCAAAAGTTAAACTATTATACTTAGAATTTGGCATATTTTGTGTGCAAACTTGGAATTCCTTGCAAAGTCTTTATAACATTAACCATGAATAAGTATGTAGTACTTTTGTCCCCCAAAAAGGATTTAGGAGGAAACCATCATAGTAAGAAGCCTAGTTTTAAACAATATCATTGCAATTGATGAATAAGATGTTTAAAAAATAGTTATCTAATAACACTGTTATAACTTAGGATGGTACTATGTTGGGTTAGATCGAGTTTGGTGTCAATATCAGTCTGATCCAACCATTAAATCTATGACTCAAATTTTTCTAAGCTTAATCAGCAGGTGAAAGATTGGGTTGCTTAGGCTTTTTGGGTCGAATCTCAAGTTAGTTCCTAAAGCTTGAGTCTGACCTAAAGTTTGGTCAAATTAGACCTGTCATGTTGACTTTATATCCAACTCGAGCTTAACTAATAACATAAGGATAAAGATAAAAAAGAAAAAGAAAATTACACAAATTTGGAATATTGACCTAATGTGTTAAATTAAAGTTAGTACACAAAAAAATCTTAAAATTCTCCTTAGTTCACCATTTCCTTTTTTTTAACATTTGAAATGGATTCAAAGGACTCTGGATTGTAACTTCAACACTTGGCCTATGATCTTCCCTTCTTTATCATTCACGTTTTTTGTTACAAATTATTGCATCTTACTTAGTTTATCTATTGCTAAAGTTTTTTATTTTACTTAGTCATTATTATGCTCCTATTGTTTTCAAATAGATAAGTTAGCTATAAGTTGTTAATAAAAAGCATTATGCTCTTTATAGGATTTTTGGAAATTGTTTTAGTTAAGTTCTTTTAAAAGAAGTCTATTAGTTTAAGTCTTTTAAAAGAATTTTGTTAAATTTAAGCTTATAAATTACAATATGATGAAATGTTCTTCATGTCTTATAATTCATAACAAAATATCATTTTTCAAAATATTTAGTTTCCTCTTTTTATAGTTATACATTTTTCTTTTTCTTTATTTCTTATATGGTATCTAAGTTTTGCTAAAACACTTTTACTACTCTTTCTTTCTTCTTATCTATCATGTTTTATTTGTCTTATTGGAGGAGATTGAAAATTGTAGATAGAGATGGAGTTAGCACATGGGAAATAGTTTAAGCACACAGTATAGTGTTGAGAAGCTTGTTAGGGCAAACTAGAGAATGTTTATGGAACCATATCTTCATGGTCAAGACACATGGGATTTAGTTATAGAAGTTGATGCTAAAATTCCTATACATACTTTAGAAAATGTTGAACCACAAAGAAAACAAAAGGTTAATTGTTGAAATGCTCTCTTTTCTTTAAGAACTTGAATTAGCAAATAATTCATTAATTATTTTCATGATAGAAGTTCACCAAAAGGCATATGGGAAACAGTTAAGAGGTTTTTTTTCCAAAAATAATATAGTAAGGTTTCAATTAATGGAAAATGAATTTGCAGCCTTAACACTAGAAGGTATGTTTAACTCTGGATATTTCTTATGGTTTAAAAGTATTTGTACTAAAATTTCAAAATTAGATGTGGATGAAAAGATCAATGAAGCAAGACTCTAAAAATATCTCATTCAAGGATTAAAGGAATACACTCTTTTTGTTACTTCCATTCAAGGATGTGCTAATAAGCATTCAGTTGAAAAATTAGAAAGCTTGCTTTCCAATTAGGAGGATTTAGTGAAGCAAATGACAAAGAATTTTAATTCAAAGACTATTCTCTTCTTAAAAGGAAAACATAACAAGAAAGAAGGAACAAATTTAGGAAAAAGCTACTAATGATAGTTTACAAAATTGCTACATATGCGATAAAATTGGTCATATCAAGAAAAATTGTAAGTAAGCTTTCTAAAGAAAATGTTTTAAGTAAGAAATAAGATGAGGATTAACTAAAATGGTAGCAATGCTTCACTATAGAAGTAGTTAAGGAAGGAACAATGTTGCTGTTGAATCAACACAAGTTTAAGCACTTTTTAATCATGAAATATATGAAGGTGAATAAATTATTGATTCTAGTTTCTCTCATCATGTAACAAAAAATGATTCACTACTCTCAGATATGCATCAACACAAAGGAGAGTAGGCTATTGTTGCTACTGAAAATTCATCCCATCTAGTAGCAAAAGAAGGAGTTGCAAAAATTTTCACGAGTGATGGGAGTATAGTCAAGCTGAATGACATCTTTCATGTTTAAGGTTTAAAAAGCAATTTAGTTCCAGTTTCTAAAATTACATATTTTGTAAAACTTTGTTTGTGCCCAAGGAAGTAAAATTTATTCATAATGTGAAAAGTATATCTGATGAGGTTGTTACCTATGGTAAGAGGAAAGGTTCCTTATTTTTCATATCAGTAGAAGCTTATATGAAGAAGATAAGCCAAACTAAGAACGTGAATATTTGGTATGTCTTGTTGGGTCTTTTAGATTACTAACCGTTACAACAATTTTCTCAAAGAAGTTGGTGGATGGCATACCAATTCTATAAAATGTCCCTGAAGATGTAATTTGTCAAGGATATCAATTTGGTAAGGCACATCATTTTCCTTTCTAAAGTGATCAAATCGTAAGTTTGCCACGTTTGAATTGGTTCATGCAGCCTCTAATCAAACCATCAAGTTATAGTGGATATCACTATGTCATGGTGTAGGTAGATGACTTTAAGATACACTTGGGTGAAATTTGTAAGAAAAGATGAGAGAAGTTTTATCAAAGTTTGCTGACATACTAGAGGATATTCGATAATATACCCTACAGGAATGGCATGTTAGGACAATCACATTAACACATTTTAAGGCATCACACATATCATAAGCAAATCCATATTCATTTTGGCCCATTTCATTAACAAACATATCCTGTAAGGCCCTAAATTGTACCCTTGTTAGAATGTTACATGTTCATGAAAGTACATGTATGATATGTGTTAAAAAATTGTGATATGATTAGGAATTGCATATGACTTGAAATTTAGTTTAATGGATCATACTTAGTGATTTGGAATTAATTAACATCATTAGAGAATTGAGGTATTAAAATGAACATTTGGAATAGGAACATGTCTAGTGGTAAGATAAGTTAGTATATAAAAATTAGTATAACTAAGCCTACACTTTGAGTAACTTTTGGCATAGTTAAATGTGTGACAAATGGATCAATTATTATGTGACAAGTGGAAAAATCTTGGAGTGACATGTGGACTAATTATTTAAATAATGTGTGTATTAGTGGTAGCATCTTAATTAGGTAAATGATATTACATGCTTAAGACTTATGGCTTTGTAATTTAATGACACCTAGCTTATTGATGGGGCAATTCTAGCAGCCCAGTTTCTACTTCCTTCATTCTCTTCTCCACCGAATTTGATCTTCTTTTCTTTCTGCATTGTATTCTTAATGTTAGCTAACTTGTTGCACGAAAATCACACTTTAACCCTATATAAAACAGCTAAGAAATCAGTTCAAAGTGGTCTCCATATTATTATCCGAAAATCACTTTGTTTTCATCTTGAGGTTATGTTGATTAGCTAGTACTTTGGAGTTAAATTTGAAGTTAATTAGGTAAGGGAATTCTAAACTTGATTTCATATTATAATATGAAATTTTCAATACTTGAATTGATTAGAAAATGTGTTAAGATGATGAGAATTGAATGCTGGAAAAATGATATCCTTGTATGATAATTTCTTATTTGGTTTTGATGGGTGGAAGATATTGATTTGTAGGTTAATTAATGAATGACTTTTGAGTTGGTTCTGGACATGAAATTGATGTGCAATTGAGGAATGATTAAGGTGGAATTGAAGTGGAATTGATGAACTATGGTAAAGGGGCATTGAAGGTGTAAAAGGTGAGTTAATTGTAGTGGTTCCACTGAATAGACATCGATATTTAACCCATAACTTGAATTGTAGTTATCCAAATGGGGTGATTTTAATTTTATATTAAACCACATACATATGTATACAATTTTCATAAAGGAATATAATTTTAGTTCTATCTCTCAGGGTTTTGAAATTTGGCTTAAAGTTGTGTTTTGGATTATATCACTGCTTGAGAACATTCTGTAGTATTGTGGGTATAACTCTAGGAATAATAAACCAAATTGTATCAAATTTATTTCATTAGAAACTTAATACATAGAGGAACATTTTTTTTGGAAGAATATAATGCCTAGATGTTAGTAGAGTGCCATAGGCCAATGGATATTTGTGATTCATGTATTAACATTATGACTATTTAATAATATATTATGAGGTATTCCTTTTATATATACATGCATGTCGTTTATGTAATGTGATTTACGTTCGATGAATAGTATTAGGCATATGTCATCAAGTATGTGACTTGATAGTAAAACCACAAGCATTATAATACTATTCTAAAATGTCCCTGGTCGAACTTTATTGGTGGAACAATAATGAATCAAGGCTAGTATATGTTCTAATTGATGATCACGTTTTACTGATCATAGATATGAATTATCAAATCAGAAACATAGATATATGTTAGAGAACATATATTGGACCGACCCACAGAGAGAATACTACATGGTTTC
>JANZXR010000006.1:28452723-28469361 GCA_027575705.1 Erythroxylum echinodendron
TAGGTGTCTTCTTTCTTTTCCAACTAGCTGCCACGTTATTTTTTTCTCCACCCAACCAGCTGCTTCTTTTGCTTCAATGTGTGTGAGTTTAGTCCTCTCTTGGTGTAACGTTCATTCACCAGCTTAACATGTCTTCCTCTTTTTATCTCATCTCCACGTAACTGCTTCAACCTTCTGTTTATGTGCCACCAGCTGCTTGCGTCTTCCTTCCCAAAGCCACCAGCTCAACGTGTTTTTATCTCCCTCTAACGTTGTGTGAGTGGAGAGTCTCTTAACTCGCTTGTCTCCACCACCAGCTGCCAACGTCTTATTTCTCCCTTTACTAGTCACATTTCTTTCCTATACAACCAGCTGCCAACATTTTTATTCTCCACAAATTACTTCCATGTTTTATCTCCTTTTCCACTAGCTGTTTTAACTTGAGTCTGCCACCAACCTCCACTTGAAATTGCTACCCGCTATTTTTTGTTCTTTCCTAGCCAACTCCTGCTATGTTTTTGTGTCTCTATGCCAACTTTTCATTCCTTGATTGCCGCCTCCCTTTTTGTCTCTTATGTATTAAATGATTTATTGAGAATTTTTGGTCCACCTTCACGCACATTCATGCCTAACTCTTGAATTTTTTCAATCCTTCACCGCCAGCAGCTGTTATTATTTTTTTCTTTCTTCCCTATTCAATCTCCACGCTTCTCTCTATTTGATTTTATGTCTTGAATAATTCCAGCCCTTCTCTTTATGCACAACTCTCCTTCTTATCTTCCAAAAATGTTAACGTTTTTTAGGTGACTAAACGTTAACGATTTTATTCATCCAATATGTGCCTAAATTAAAATAAATAACTCTTAATTAGTGCAATTCAAACATAAATGGATAAGATTCTAGCAATTTATGTATCAAAAATTAATACAAAATGTCTATTAACAACACCTCCACACTTGAATTGTTGCTTGTTCTCAAGCAATTTACTTAGGTCACAACTAACGTATTCTGTCATTTCATTTTCAACAAAAATCAAGTATTTGCAATCCCTTAAAATTAGGCAAACTCAAGTATCAAGCTACAATATGTATCATAATATTTTCATCAATGTGCATAAACAAAATCAAAGGTAGATATCTTTGATCAAAAGCAAGCACAAAATTCAGATGGACTTCCCTCACGATATTCACTCATGTCGCTCAAGTATATAAGAGTTGTATTTCGCTCAAAAATTTCTCTTAGAGATTACACTTCCATAGGCTTACAAATTCACCTATTTTTTTACTACATAGAGTACATGCCATCATAGATCAAAAGGGCTTTTACTAAGGGTTTAGGTTAAGGTGAGATAAAAAGGACAAAGGCTACTCACAAGCATTCACAAAGCACCAAGTAATGTGGGACAATCAAAAAGAACTTTTGAAATGTATAAATAGAAATACGGGACTACAACTACTCATCACTATCAAACGCTACTATTTTGATCTTTTTCTTCTTTTTTTTCTTTGTTTCTATTTTTTGTTTTTGTTTTCTTTTTTTGTTAACAATAAACATAAAAGATTTTTTTTTTGTTTTTTGGTAACAATAAACATAAAAGAAGATAGTGGTAGCACAAATCAACAACAATGTACCTCTAAAACATCTCAAATAGCTTATAAAACAAAAGCCCCTAGGTCAAGGACATCAAATACTTAGTACTTCATTCAACTTGTGAAAGGGTCAGGCTCAAAAGTTTTCAGGTTTCAATGCGATGTGATTAATATGAAAACAACAATGTCAAAGGCTCAAAGGGGGTAATAAGGAAAAAATGACTTGGTAGGTTATTTAAGCTAAAGGTTAAAAACAAAGAAGGCCTTTATCATGTCCATAAAGCATGTAACTAGCAGTATCAAATAGGTTTAGAGCAAATTCTAAAGGTAATCCACATTGGGAAGCCTCATATACAATAAAGAAAATAAATGACTATGAGATGCAGTCATATAGCTCAAGACCTCACATATGTTTAAATGAAAATCTATCAAAACTTTATACATTGCCTCATCACTCAGCATCAGTTATTGACAAAATTTATGCAATTGACTACTTTAATCAATCCACATGACTCACTATCCACTCAAACTACCTATTTCAAGTTCACACATACAACTCAATTCTCTATCCAACTATTTTGACAGAATAGTATGGTCAAATTTATCACAAATGGAACCCAAGTTAGCTACCAAAAGAGTCGCAACGATTCAAGTGTGTATCTCTCAACATCCACATTAGTATTATAAACATCATCATGCACATAATCTCAATCCCCCCCATACTTAATATGAACATTGTCCCTAATGTTCAAGTAATCAACAATCAAACACAAAGAGGGGAAAGAGGAAGAAGAAACTTCCCTGAAAAAGAATCGGCCAAGAACTCTTTGTCACCAACCACATAAACCTAAAGAAAACTCAAAACAACTCAAAGAAATGCAAATGAAACAATAAGAATAAAAAAGAAAGAAAACTAAAATCCTACTGGAAGGTGTGCACTGCGATCAAGGAAGTGGAGTGTCATGAAGAGACAATCGGTCCTTAGAGTTATCCACAAACCTAGGCATATACAATTTAGCTCGTTGTCCATTTACCTTGAACGAGTTTTTGTTTTCTCGTTTTACTTCAAGGACCCTAAAAGGAAGGACTTGGATCACAATGAATGGACCATACCACCTTGACTTAAGCTTCCCTGGAAAGAGACAAAGATGAGAGTTGTAGATCAATACCTGGTCGCCTACCTTAAAGTCTTGGTGGAGGATCTTCTTGTCATGCCACTTCTTCACACGCTCCTTATACAACTTTGAATTGTTATAAGCATCCAAACGAAACTCTTCAATCTCATAAAGCTGCATAAGTCTCTTAGCACCTACAGAAAACAAATCAAAGTTAAGAAATTTTGTAGCCCAGTATGCACGATGCTCTAACTCAACTGGAAGATGACAAGATTTTCCATACACTATCTTGAATGGTGACATGCCTATGGGTGTCTTAAATGCAGTCCTATATTCCCAAAGTGCATCATCTAACTTTAAAGACCAGTCCTGTCTAGAAGTGTTAACAGTTTTCTCTAATATTTTCTTTAATTCCCTGTTTGATACTTCAACTTGTCCTGATCAAAAGAAAATTTTTTTGTCTTTGGTAAGATACTATCTTTGGGATGATCCTTTCCTTTGTAGGATTTGTGTGGATGGTATTGTTAGACGCTGCATTCCTGAAGAGGAAATGTCCTCTGTGTTACATCATTGTCATTCTAGAGAGGCTGGGGGATATTATGGTGCATCTAGGACAGCCCATAAAGTTTTAGAGTGTGGTTTTTATTGGCCCACCTTATTTAGGGATGCATTTGCATTTGTCAAATCTTACGATAGGTGTCAAAGGGTCGGGAATATTAGTAGGAGACATGACATGCCTTTGACTAACATTCTTTTTTGTGAAGTTTTGATGTTTGGGGCATAGAAATCATGGGACCATTCCCTAAGTCTTTCTCCAATCAATATATATTGGTTACTGTTGATTATATTAGCAAGTGGGTGGAAGCAACTATATCTTTTATTTTGTTTTGGCATTTTAATTGGACATATAGGATATATAATCATGTTGATATTTGACACATGAGTAATTGTATGGGTTATGATTGGAAGAAAACATAAAATAGTGGCTACTGTGTTTTTCTAATTGGAATGTTATTGTTACAGTAAAAAATTAATGAACCTAGTAAAGTGGTGATGTTTCAGTGGGACTCTCTTTGTTACATGTTTAAATTTAAGTGGGACTTTGATTGTGTGAGTGATTTGTGCTTATCTGAATCTACAGTAGAAGTCCTTTTTTAATGAAAGTTTGCAGCATCCAAAATAACGTGTATGTGCTGGCAATTTGGGAGTGTGCGTCATTGTGTAGCTGAAGTAAGATATCGCTAGCTTGTCTCCATTTATTATTAAAGAAAATCTCCATCGTGTGTGCGGCAACCAATGAGTGCAGTGGTGCGTAAATCTTGCAAGATTGTTGAATAACGTGTTATTGAAGTAGCAGCTACGGTGAATTCCTAGTGAGTGTCTTGTCCACATCCTTGATCTACTGCAGAAGTCTATTGCCAACGTGGGCTTCATCATTGTTTCATGTGTGTGCATTAATGGTCAACATAATAAAGACTACGGTGTTGTGCATGTTGCAGACATGAAAAAGTTGAATATCGTGTGTGTGTTGAATTAGAAACTATGGTGAAGATAGTCACAGTGAAGTGACTTAGAGTTTGCTACGGTAAAGTGGTTTAGCCAATTAGTCCCTTCAAGATGTTTTCATCAAGTTTATGCCATGTTTTTGTGAGGAAACACTGTGGGTCTCCTTCTATTGTCTAGACTTCCATAAGGTTTAATTGAAGCAGTTGAAGTTAGGATGGATCATTTCAATTAAAGGATTATTTCAAGAAGCGGAAACATAGGGAAGTCTTTCTTTTTATCTCAAGTATATTATTGTTTAGTTCTTAGTTGATTAAATACTTGAGTTATTTTTATTGATTGTTGTTTGAGTGAAAGTAGTTAGAAAAATCCTCTGATGAGGTCAACACGAATCAGTCATGTTATCAGGTGTGATAATCTTTCACGGGTAGTGAGTTCGAGAGATAGTGTCAAGGGTGAATGGCATAGGCTCAGTTAATCCTTGAGTAAACCTATAGTATTTTAGTGAAAGATTTAATCTGGGTAAGGGCCTCACAGATGTAGGTAGGAAGTGCCGAACTGCATTAACAAATTTTTGGTGTTCTTGTTATTTTGTTTTTTGCTAGGTTTTATTTTTGTGCGTGTCAAAGGAGTTTACCGAAAAGTTTGTGAAACTTTTAACACTTTCGATTTTTCAATTGGCATCAGAGCAAGGTCACCGGTTCAAAACTTGGTAGTAAGTTAGTGCAGATCTTAGTTTCGTGAACATGGCTATAAGCAAGGGTGCATCAATCACCAGATCGCCACTATTGGATGGATCTAACTATCCTACATGGAAATCACGGATGAAAGTCTTTATCCATACTCAGGGCACTGAAGCTTAGCATTCTATAGTACACAGTTGGACGTATCCGATGTTCACTGATGATAAAGGAGAGGTAGTTCAGAAAGATCCATCTGAATGGACAAGAGTCGAAGAAGAAAGTGCACTCGGAAATTCATAAGCAATGCATGTGATATTTAGTGCTATTAATGAGGGAAGCTTCTCAATGATTTCAGCCAGTGAATCGGCGAAGGAAGCGTGGGATGTTTTGTAAACCATTCATGAAGGGTCAAAATCTGTGATAGAGTCAAAACTGCAAATGTTAGCTTTGCTTTTTGAAGAGTTGAAGATGGATAAGAATGAGACTATTGGAGATTTTCATTAAAAATTGCAAGATATAGCAAATCAAGCTCAACAATTGAGGAAGAAATACTCCATCATGAAATTAGTCAAGAAAACTCTGAGGTCGCTACCTCCAATATTTATCCCAAAAATTGCAGCAATTGAGGAGACCCACGACATTGATAATCTGTCACTGGAAAAAGTTATTGGAATTGTTACAAACTTAGAGATGAATCTTTTCAGAGGTAAGTAAGAAAGAAGCAAAGGATTGGTACTACAGGTGGAAACTGGAAAATGTTTGATTGATGCAGAAGATGAATCACATGAAAATGAAGACTTGGTACTGCTCACATGAAATTTTGGTAAATGGCTGAAAAGAATGAAGAAGGACAGACTTAGCTTTAGATAATATGGTGGAAGTTCATCGAGTAACAATTTAAGACAACAAGTCAAGACACAAAAGGGTGAATAGAAGGTAAGAAGAATCCAATGTCGTGAATGTCAAGGTTTTGGACACATTTAATTCGAATGTGCTAATACTTTGAAGAAGAAAAAAGGAAAATCCTTCATAAGTACTAGGAGTGAAAATGATTTCGATAGTGAATATGGCAACGAAGAAAAAATCGTTAATGGCTCAGCATTGGCTGCTCTATACAGCAAAAGTCTAGTTACTTGCTTAACAGTAACTGAGAAGGAAGTAACTGAAGATGAAAAAGGGAGAAAAATGAAAAATTTTGAAAACAATTCAGCTCAAAATCCAATATTAGATTATGATAGTGATGGAAGTGGCTTAGATGATAAAAAGGGAATATTTACAAGAATTACAAAGCTATGTATGAAAAATGGGTGAAAATGTCTAGAAAGAATGAAAGATTGAGGGAAGAGAATTTTTCCATGAAGAACACCATATAAGAGCTAAAAAAGAAGTTAATGTTAACGTCAGATGAGCTTCGCGAAGCTAGAATAAAATTGATAAGTACTGAAAAGGGATTGAGAATGTTGAATGGAGGCACGGAAAAACTAGATAAGTTGATGGAAATTGGTAAGGTTAAAGGGAATTTCAAAGGCATAGGCTATAAAGGTGAGTGCTCAAAAGTGAATGAGGAAAAAGTTGATATGTCCAGATTAGCCCAAGAGGTAGAAGCATCGAAAAAGATTCAAAGATTTATACCTACATGTCATTTTTGTGGAGTCATTGGGCATATAAGGCTAAGATATTATCAGTTATTACAAATGTTGTTTCAAAGAAGACAAGGCCAAAAATGTATAAATCCTCCATAAAATTTTAACATCATTCTTCAATATCGAAATCTACTTGGGTAAAAACAAGTGAATTGCAAGCTCTCGTAGTTCATACATCAATGAAGGCAACTTTGGAACATGGTTGGTATTTTCATAGTGGATGTTCATGCCATATGACAGGGGAAAAGACTTACTTAACTGATTATCAAAATTATAGAAAGAAAGCTTTCATGACTGGTAGAGGAACATTATGCATGGATGGTTTTCCTCCTCTTAAGAATGTGCTCCATGTCGATGGATTAAAATCAAATTTGGTAAGTATAAGCCAACTTTCTGATGATGGTTTGCTAGTTAAATTTACAAGTGATGAATGCAGGGAACTTTTTGAACAAGGAAAATGCATCGTGAGTGGCAAGCGATCAGCCGACAATTGTTACATGTTGCAAGTCATGACTACCTGTAAGTCAGCTACTCATGAGAATGACATTGATTTATGGAATCAAAGGCGTGGGCATGCAAACTTTGATCTCATAAGCAAATTAACAAAATTGGAGGCTGTGAAGGGTCTAGCCAAAATGAACAAAGAAGGAAAATCAATTTACAAGGCGTGTTAAATGGGAGAATAGCTAAGAGTGCCACATAAAAAGGTTAGATATGTTACCTCATCTTGCATACTTAAATTAATTCACATGGATTTGGTTGGTCCAACACAATATGAAAGCATTGGTGGAATGAGATACTTTCTAACATGTGTAGATGATTATTCGAGATATACTTGGGTATCATTTTTGAAAGAAAAATAAGATGCTTTTAAGGATTTTAGAAGCTTATATGTACAGGTCATAAATCTAAAAAATTTGACTATATTGAGAATTCGATCGGATCACAGAAGAGATTTTCAGAATACAAGCTTTAATGATTTTTGTGATGAGTATGGCATCATACAAGAATTTTCAGCACCCAAGACTCCAAAACAAAATGGAGTTGCTAAAAGGAAAAATAGAACACTTCAAGAGATAGCCAGATCTATAGTAAATGGAATAAAGTGTCTATGCGATTTTGGGCCAAAGCGGTTAACACAGCATGTTACATATGTAATAGAGTGTATCTTCAAAGCTTTTTGAACAAAATGTCGTATGAACTTTGGAAGGGAAAGAAACCAGATGTAGGTTGGGAAAGAAACCAGATGTAGGTTACTTTCATATTTTCGAAAGTAAGTGCTATATTGTTAGAGATTGGGAACAGCTTGGAAAATTCGAGAGCAAAAGTAATGAAAGAATTTTCATTGGCTATTCAACTTATAGTAAAGCTTACCGAGTGTACAATCAAAGAACAAAGAAAGTGCAAGAGTCCATAAATGTTGTGATAGATGATGTATCTTTATTGAATGGACAAGTGGCAGAAGAAAATCAACGTAATCAACCATCTAAATTAGTCCAAACAAGCAGCGAGATAAGATTAAATAATTGCCCTGATCTACAGTTAGTTGCTGCTGAGGAAATAACTGCAAGAACTGATCTGTAGTTAGTTGCTGTTGAGGAAGTAATTGCACGAACTAAAGAACTCTCAGTTACTTTGGATGATAAATCACCCAAAATACTAGAAGCTGATTTGAACCGAGATTTTTCATCTCGAATCTGAAAAAATCATCCAATAGAAAACATCATTGGAGATGTAAGCGAAAGAAGAAAAAAAAAAGAAAGAAAAAGGGTTTATTCTCTAGAACTTGCAGGCTACTTGTGTTAAACATCTTTATTCGATCCAAAAAACGTTAAAGAAGCACTACAAGATGAATTCTGAATAGCAGCTATGTAAGAAGAATTGATTCAATTTGCACGGAATGATGTATGGGAATTAGTGCATAAACCATCGGATACTAATGTAATTAGAACAAAATGGGTGTTTCGGAATAAAACAGATGAACAGGGTAATTTTACTAGAAATAAAGCAAGATTAGTAGCTCAAGGATACTTTCAGGTGGAAGGTGTCGACTTCGACGA
Source organism: Erythroxylum echinodendron (assembly GCA_027575705.1). Lineage (NCBI taxonomy): Eukaryota > Viridiplantae > Streptophyta > Magnoliopsida > Malpighiales > Erythroxylaceae > Erythroxylum > Erythroxylum echinodendron. The sequence goes on from JANZXR010000006.1 coordinate 28,461,296, forward strand.
AACTTTTGCACTGGTGGCATGACTTAAATCTATCAGACTATTATTGGGCATAGCATGTGTAAAGCGGTTTAAGCTTTATCAGATGGATGTAAAGAGTACATTTTTAAACCGATTTATTCAAAAAAAAGTGTATGTCGAGCAACCAAAAGGATTTATTGACTCAAATCATGCAAATCACATCTTTAAGCTAAAGAAAACTCTTTATGGTCTCAAATAAGCACCAAGAGCTTGGTACGAAAGGCTTACACAATTTCTCATCAGACTATAAACGAGGTAGCATTGAAAAAACTTTGTTTATTAAAAAGTTCAAATCTGATTTTGTTATTGCTCAGATCTATGTTGATGATATTGTGTTTGGTGCTATACATTCAATGATGGTAGATGAATTTATTGAACTGATGACATCTGAATTTGAAATGAGTATGGTAGGCGAGCTGAATTTATTTTTAGGTTTGCAAGTTAAATAAGCGAAGGATGGAATTTTTATATTGCAAACCAAATATACCAAGAGTTTAATCAAAAAGTTTGGTCTTAAGAATGCCAGACATGCATGAACACCCATGAGTGTTTCAATAAAATTAAACAAAGATGAGAATGGAAAAAGTATTAATGATAGTTTATATCGGAGTATTATTGGAGGCTTATTATACTTGACTACAAGTAGGCCAAATATCTATTTTACTGTTAGTATATGCGCTCATTATTAAGCCAACCCAAAAGAATCTCATCTGACAGCGGTAAAAAGAATCATCAAGTATGTAAGTGGAATATCTGATTTTGGGATATGGTATTCATCCGACTCGATTTGTTATCTTGCTGGATATAGTGATGCGGATTGGGCTGGAAACTTAGATGATTGGAAAAGCACTTCAGGTGGTTGTTTCTTCCTAGGAAACAATTTGATCTCTTGATACAGCAAAAAGCAAAATTCAACTTCATTATCAACCGTTGAAGTAAGAGTATATCGCTGTAGGTAGTTGTTACTCATAACTACTTTGGATAAAGCAGATGTTAGAAGATTATGGGATTGATCAGAATATGTTAACCATCTTATTTGACAATAAGAGTGCCACTAACATATCCAAAAATCCAGTTCAACATTCAAAAACAAAGCATATTGATCTTCTGTTTCAATTCATCAGAGAGTTTATGGAAAAAAAAAAGTCATTTTATCATATGTACCTACGAAAAAGAAGTTGGCGGATATCTTCACGAAACCTCTTGATGCAGTAAGGTTTAAACTTCTCAGAGGAGCTTTGGGGCTCTATGCCTTACATTATTAGTGCTTTTATTTCTTTAGAAAAAGAAAAAGAAAAGATTAAAAAAAGAGGCTACGCTGCGCTTTGCTAAAGGGATTTAAAATCCTACCATTTTTTATTTTGTCATTACCACCCACTGTTTGCCTCCCTCCTTTTGTCTCCACCACAGCCCCTCCTCTCAACTTGCATCTGCATTGCCTCCTCTGCTACATCTCCACCTGCATCTTACGTCTTTTATTCTCCCACAAAGATTGAAGATAGTGGATTGCATTTGCTCATTCTCTGATCATCTGCCATTTTGACACCATCTCATCAGTGGCATTTCTCTCTCGATACTACTCCTCTTCTATTTCAAATTCGAATTATTTATGGAGTTTAATTGGGTTTGCTCAAGATACCCACGAAGTTGAAATTGATTTTATCTTAGAGCTGGTACTGTTATGATTTTCATGCTTGAACATTAAAGATCTATATCTGTCATGTTCCTTCCTTCTGTCACGATTGGCTGGGTTATTTGCATTGTGTTATTTTAATTGGGTTTCACAGTAATGTGTTGTAGTGATTTGTTCAGATTGACTGAGTTGTTTGTTATTCTTGGAAAATATGGGAAAGAATAAGGACAAATCAGTCTCTTCGATGTCAGGTAAGAAATCAGCAGCACCAACTCATCACCCAAGCAGAATAATGTTCACTTTAGCATCTAGGAAGAAAATTAGTGGGAAAGGGTCATCATTTGCAACATCAATTGACATTCCCAACACTGTCTCTGCTCAGGATCCTGACTACGATGTCCATCAGGTAATTTTATCTATGATTGAAGAATCTGGTTCAGAGACCGATGATACCCCTGCAGTGCTTGCTCCCTCACCTGCACCTCCTGTGGCTCCTTCGAGGCGAACAAAGATGCAAGCTCGTAAATCAACCCGACCACCAAGATGTCATCCTTCTACCTGCTTGACTACATATAATGTTATTTCATTTAAGTTTTATTCATCTGAAGCTGAACATAAATGGGAAACTCTCCACAATATCGGTTTAATTCTTAACCGTCCGATCAATCTCGAGGAGTTTCAACAACAAGGTTTGGATATTTTATTATCGGAGCGTTCTTTATTACAAGCTTCTATACTGCCTCATCATTATAAATCAAAATTGGGAAAATAATTCCACTGTAATTTGAGCTCTGACGTTTTGAATAAATCTGCTATAAGCTTTGGGGTTGTATATGTGTGGGGTCAAGTAATCCGATTTAATGCTGCGAGGCTAAATCTATTCATGGGTTTTGACAATTTGATTGATGATCTTCTATATGACGATGATCTATCTGTGTCAAATGATTTGATTGCCACAGTATTGACTAGTGGTAAATTTACTGCTTGGCCATCTAGCTCAGTTTTTTGGTCTTCAATGCTTACCTAAAAGTATTTCATCCTTTTTAAATTGGTGGTGACGAATTGGATACCCAGTATGCATGTAGTTTCTATCTACTTGGCACAGGCTAAGTTACTTTATGCTATCAGGACTAGAATGAGGTTCAACCTTGAAAAGCACATCATTGACGCAATATTGGCAATTGAAAGTAAGCCGCACTCTCTACTCTACTTTCCATGTTTAATAACACAGTTTTTATATTCAAATCAAGTGCCCAGGGTAGAGTCAAGTGTTCTTGATTTGGTAGCTTTAATGAATATAAATTGTCGGATCTTCCATCAATATTAGGTGGTGGACTTACCATACGTCACGCCTAGTCCTTCAGATGCTTCAGGGTCAATGGTTAATCCTTATGTGGCTTTGTTTATAGAAATTGAGAGGATTGAAGGCATTCTTCAGGTAGCCATTAAGTCTCTCTGAATTTTGAAGCAACGAGTTCTCCGTTTCTCCGGTAGGTCCTGAAAATAACTTTTTGGCATGTATTGACCCAAAGGGGGAGAACAGTTCAGATAAGTCTTTAATTTTTTTTCTTCTGATGTGTTTTGTTGACTGAAGTTGGTGTATGATTATGCAATATGTTACATTGAGGGGGAGCATTGCACACTTTACCTTTATATGTCCAATTATGATTATTCATATAGAGTTCAAGAGTTGTGACAAAAATGCCAAAAAGAGAGAGATTGTTAAGATATATATATAATATATAATTGGACATATAGGATACAATAATCATGTTAATATTTGACACATGAGTAATTAGATGGGTTGTGCTTGGAAGAAAACAGAAAATAGTGGCTGCTGTGTTTTTATACTTGGAATGTTATTGTTGCTATAAAAAATTAATGATGCTGGTGAAATGGTGGTGTTGCAGTGGGACTCTCTTTGTTGCATGTTTAAATTTAAGTGGGACTCTGATTATGTGAGTGATTTGTACTTATCTGTTATGTGAGTGATTTGTACTTATCTGGAATCTATGGTAGAAGTCCTTTTTTAATGGAAGTTTGCAGCATCCAAAATAACATATGTGTGTTGGCAATTTGGGAGTGTGCATCGACGTGTAGCTGAAGCAAGATATCGTTAGCTTGTCTCCATCTATTGTTAAAGAAAATCTCTATCATGTGTGCAGCAACCAGTGAGTGCAGTGGTGCGTAAGTCTCGTAAGATTGCTGAATAACGTGTGATTGAAGTAACAGCTACGGTGAATTCTTAGTGAGTATGTTGTCCACATCCTTGATCTACTGTAGAAGTCTATTGCCAACGTGGGCTTCATCATTGCTTCATGTGTGTGAGTTAATGGTCAACATAATAAAGACTACGATGGTGTGCATGTTGCAGATGTGAAAAAGCTGAATATCATGTGTGTGGTGAATTAGATACTGCAGTGAAGAGAGTCACAGTGAAGTGACTTAAAGTTTCCTACGGTGAAGTGGTTTAGCCCATCAATTCCTTCAAGACGTCTTCATAAGGATTGTGCCATGTTTTTGTGAGGAAACACCGTGGGTCTCCTTCCATTGTCTAAACTTCCATATGGTTTAATTGAAGTAGTTGAAGTTAGGATGGATCATTTCAATTTAAGGATTATTTCAAGAAGCTGAAACATAGGGAAGTATTTCTTTTTATCTCAAGTATATTATTTTTCAGTTCTTAGTTGATTAAATACTTGAGTTATTTTTATTGATTGTTGTTTGACTGAAAGTAGTTAGAAAAATCCTCTTACGAGGTTAACATGAGTCGGTCATGTTATCGAGTGTGAAAATCTTTCACCGGTAGTGAGTTTGAGAGATAGTGTCAAGGGTGAGTGATATAGGCTCAGTTAATCATTGAGTAAACCTATTGTATTTCAGTGAAAGATTTAATCTGAGTGAGGGCCCTACAGCTATAGACAAGGAGTGCGGAACTGGGTTAACAAATTTCTGGTGTTCTTATTATTTCTTTTGTGCCAGGTTTTACTTTTGTTTGTGCCAAAGGAGTTTGTTGAAAAGATTGCAAAACTTTTAACACTTTCAATTTTTCATATACCTCACTATTTCTTGTCCTGATCTTACCCATACTATTCATATCATCAATCTATCATATCAACACCTCGTACCACTCACGTCTCTGCTATTCTCCATATCCTTTGGTATATTAGAAGTACTCTCTTGCATGTCTTCACTTTTGCCATTCGTCTCCATTAGAGTTATACATACTCTAATGCTAATTAGGCTAGAGATCTAACCAATGGATGCTCAACTACTGACTATTGTTTCTTTTTTAGCATATCTCTTATTTCATGGTACAGCGAGAAACAAATAGTTATCTCTCTATCTAGCATGGAAGCAGAGTACTGAGCTCTTGCAGATACAACTTCTGAGCTCTTCTAGCTATATTGTTTATTTCAAGATATGGGTGTTTCCTCTTCTTTCGCAATTACTGTATTTTTCAATAATTACAGCGTTATACAAGTTGCCCATAATGATGTTTTCTATGAGTTTACCATACACATTAAGATTGATCATCACCTTCGGTGGCACCATGTTGCTCAAGGAACTGTTCAACTTGTCTCTACCTCATCATAACCACAAATTATGAATATTTGCACCAAATCTCATCCATCTCGATGATTTCAAGGACTTGTTTTCAAAATCAAGATGTGCAACTCCTTACTACCTTAGGTTTGATAGGGGATGTTAATATATAAAGTATACATTTTGCATTTATATGATAATTACAAAATATATTCTTTTGTATATTCTTGTAAAATTCATTCATAAATACTCCCTTATGTGCTAGTTATATGTTATACATTTATGTGATAATTACCACATATATTCTTTTATATATTCTTGAGAAAATTCATGCATAAATACTCTCTTATGTAATAGGTTTACACACATGCAAAAATTTAAAGCTTTCTTTACCTTCTTACAATGATCTTATAAAAATTGTGAGAGTTGAGTTAACTAAAAGAATAGTTATTGAAATTGAGCTTAAATGGTAGCTAATGGGTGTAATGTTTAGTACTCGGTAACTTTAGAAGAAATAGAGGTAGAGAATCTGTTTGACAAGAAATACATTTAGAAGAAATATAAGTTGATTAGCAACTAGTGCGTCTTTAACTTGGCACAAATACATTTGTGACTTTTGTGACAAGGCAAAAATGAGTGTGGCAAATGGTAAATTCACTCTTGCTTGTACTACAACTAAGCTTGAACTGTATAATGCTGATGTCATATTCTACAGAAATATAAATGCAAGATAGACTTGATGTGTGCTATGCAATAACAGTTAATGCAATTCGCTGTTTGCCCAATAGGGCTTATTTATAATTATCGTGTTATAGCCACAATTGTAGCTATTGGTTGCAATCTCTTCTATCGTTCCTAGGCTATGGTGTTCATTACAATATGGTTATAATTACAGTTTCTAACTCACAAAATACATAATGATTAAAGATAACACTATTTGAATTCTCTATTTATTACAGTTTTTAATAATAATAAACATTGTCTGAATAAAAGGTCTGTAATTATGTATGTTCATTTCTCAATGCACTAGGTTAATTTTTATTGATTTAATTATACTATAAAAAGTGTAACAATTTTAGGTAATTAAGAAAATAGGTTAATTTATTTTCAGAAATCATATGCAATAATATACTTTAAGCATTACATTTATTAAAAGAAAATATAAACGTAAAATGAAAAACCAATTAAATGGTAAATATGGTGTGAGATTTATTTATCTTTTGGGTTTAACATTCTTTCAAGTAGTGTAAACTTGTGAAGCATCACGAGGCGATGCAGTCCGATCCTGTGTCTAAAGCTGCCTTGTACAGCCCTGTCTAATCCCAAAACAGTTTTCGTTCAATTTATTCTTTCTTCTCCGTCTCATTTCTTCACTAACGTTCTTGTTCTTCTTCCTTCATTTTTGCGTTAGTCTTTCACTCCCACCAACGTTAATTAATTTCTGGGTTCTGTCTCCGGGAACAATGTGGCTTCCGCCTGGATTTAAGTTTGTACTAGATGATCAGAAGTTGGTGAATAATTATTTGTTGAAGAAGGTGAAAGGAGAATCAATTCCCTTTAATCGCTTCATTGAATGTGATATTTACTTTGCAGAACCATGCCCTGGAGAGACATTTTCAATCGAAATGCACAGGATACCCACTATTTCTTTAAAAAGTTGAAGAAGACCACCAAGAGAGGGAAAAGAATTGGGAGAGGCAACGGATTTGGGACTTGGAGATCCCATAAAGACAAGACGATCAGGGACATCAATGCCAACCCCATTGGTGCCAAGAAATTCTTCACCTTTATACCCAACAAGAAAAGGCCCACGTCTTCTTCTTCTTCTTCTTCTTCTTCTTCTTTACCTATGACGATGGAGGACTAATTCCAGTATATCATGCATGAGTATAGATAGCTTGATGACAACCAATAGCCTTAGAACCTTATTTAAGTTTGGAATCTATAAAGCTCGTGTCAAACTATACATGGTTCCTCTATTTTCTTATCGGAGAACAAACATACCCGAAGAAGAAAGGAAGACATAAACGGTGGCCATGAAGCTTGTCATCCTTCTACTTGTATTCCTACTGATACATGCAGGATGCTCAAGTGCTCGCAAAATCCAAGGTAGTTATTCATTTCTTTTCATCTAATTTGTTTATATTCACTGTATACAAAATTAATGCGTCATTAAGGCATGCTACTTGAATCTTGCAGCTTCAAGCAAAATATCAGTTGATGGAAGTGATGAACTTGAAGTGGCAGGAAATAGTTCGGTGAAAATGAAAAAGGTGTGTACTTAAGTTCATAGGAATATAAATTTAGTTATCGAGCGAATTTATTATTCTAAAGCAAATTAACCCTCAGCAGGGAATTGAATATTTTCCTTCAAGGGATCGTGTTAAAAGCATAAAAATTGGAGGAAGAAAAATGAAGTTGGAAAGATTTTTATTAAAAAAAGAACAAGCAGAAAATGAAGCTTTTAATGGAGAAAAGACAAAGCTCTCCCGTGCAGATCGTTTAGTAGGAAACAATAACCGTGGCAGGATGTGTATTAGAAATTTACAGGCAAAATATGAAGATAGGCGTACTTTGTTTTGTAGATCAAGTGTATATAACTAACCTAGAGCTTAGCCTATTAAATATTTTGTACAAGAAAGAAGTTAAAACAAACTTACCTAAGGCCATCTCCAACCAAGGCACCAAAACACTAAATTTAGTATTTTGGTGTAATAAATTCACTCCAAGGATTACTATTCATTATATCAAAAGTACAAAAAGATAACTTTATCCAATTACTTTTTAACATGTTCCTTTTATGTCCTTTTTACAAATTGATTTATTTACATAATTTACTAAGTAATTAAATTTAAAATATATATTACTT
>JANZXR010000006.1:28490670-28551033 GCA_027575705.1 Erythroxylum echinodendron
GTAGCGCTCCCTTATCTTAGGATATGTGTCGGAATGACCTACGGGCGTCCCGGTACGTACCCTAGGGTAATGGGGTGTTACAATCAATATAAGATTCATCACATTAAAGTGATTAGGAAGAATGTTCTATTGTTCTCAATTATTATTGATTCAAGAAAATGATATTTTGATAATAAGTTTTAAATATTAATTGAATCGATTACTAATGGTAGAAAACTAATATGATTGAACTCAAATATAGTAGATATTAATTTTATTCTTTATGTTTAACTAAAACATTACATGATTAAAAGATTGAATTATAAGAAAAATCATACATGGAAAGGTTAGTTAAAACTATTTTTGATATTTCAAAATATTTAGGTAGTTATAATACGTTGCTAAATGTCAATATTGATATATGGATGTAAATTATTTAATTAAAAAATTAAAGATAAATTAAAGGTGTTTAATTTACATCCATAAATTAAAGGTGTTTAACATACATGGAAAGGTTAGTTAAAACTATTTTTGACATTTCAAAATATTTAGGTAGTTATAATAAGTTGCTAAATGTCAATATTGATATATGGATGTAAATTATTTAATTAAAAAATTAAAGATAAATTAAAGGTGTTTAATTTATCTAATCCTAAATATAATTTAGGGTTATAATTTATATCAATTGCCAATATATTTAAAAACCTATTAGATCACATTCAAATAATGGATTGAAAAGAGAAAAGGTGTTTTAATCAAGTTAGAGTTAATTGTAAATTTTGAGAAACTTTGTGATTAAATATAAGATATTTAATAAATAAAGATCAAAATGAAATATAGGATTTTACTTAGGCATAATTGGTATTTAATTATAATTAATTTTAATTTTAATTAAATTTAAATTTAAATTTAAATATTATTTAAATTAAATTAATAAAATTTCTAAAACATATTATAAATATACATAGACTTCAAGAGAGCTAGTGCTAGAACAGTTGTTGAGTTCTCTTAACATGTTTTATATATACCATTACAGGTTGGACACTTGTGCGATTATAATAGTTGAGATAAACTGATTTCAAAAATAGTTCGAAGGAAATGCCAATAAAAAATCAAGTGTTATTATTCCACTACATGCTAGATTAGATCTTGTCTCAATTTCTTAACAGTTTATGCACTTGAATAATTAGTTGCTAATTTATCCCATTATAACATTGGTTTATGAGACTATTCATTTGCTATAAGAGGGGGAACAAAATAATTCAATTGAATGTTTAACAACATATAAACCTTCTATCATTTATTCTTTTCCTAAAACTGGTTGGATATGCATCACCCAACTCTCGAGTCTTAGGGTTGGCAATAAATTAGGTCAGTTCTGGTTCGAGTCAAAAATAATTAATTTTCTAGGCTCGATTCAAACTCTAATCAAACTTATGACTTACGCTCTAAACCTGAGCTTGATTAAGTTTTGGTGACCTGAAGCTCAATCAAGCTTCATTAAGCCTAATTATGTTTTTAATTTAATTTTTAAAATAATATCATTTTATTTAAGATGGTGTCATTTCCACTTGTTATATTTAGGTTTTGGGCTAGGTCAAACTGAAAGATAGCTTGAGTCAAAGCCTAGTCTAAAGCTCAAAAATTAAAAAAAAAAGTTTTGATCTATCTCGAAACTCATTCAATTTAAATCAAATTTGTTAATTTCGAATTGGATTAGGCTGGGTCTGTACACAAATTTCACCTCTACTTAGGTCATGGTCGAGTTGGTGGGCTTACTGATGATTATAACACACTTATAAGTGAATTTTGTGGAAGTTTCATGCTAATTATGAGATCATGTGAATTATTCCTAGACCAAATGTAGTTTTATTTATTTTTTATTTTACTTGCTTGAGCTTCTTTAAAACTCCATCCTTTTGTTAAGATAATCAAAGCCACCAAATCTATTTATTGGAAATCTATTAAAAAAACATTAAAACCATACTTGAACGGATAGTATATAACTCAAAATCAAACCAATTGTAATATCCAAAATGGTATATGGCTCATTTGCTTTTTTTCTACTCATTTATACTATATATTATCACATACAAGAAATATGTACTAACTTTTTTTTCTTTATTATAGAATTCAACATTCCACTAAAATTTAAATCTTTGTACAAAACTTGGAAAATGAATTCAGAATTTTGTACGATGGAAAGTTGTTACTTCTTCTTAACTATGGGAATTAGGAAAATGTTTCATAGAACTAGGCTTAGCAGTTTTAGGTTCACCAGCCCGACCCAATACGCGGTTAATGGGATAGACTCAAATTGATTAGGTCTCGGGCTAATAGCCAACAACAAAACTACATCATTTTGAAATTTTAAAAAAAATAAAAAATCGACTCGAATAGTTGAGGCTCGAGATAGGATGTGTTGGACTGAGCTCGAGCTCGGGCTCATTATCATCACTACGCAGAACTTACTTATATCCTTGGCATTAGACATGAAATCAGTGTTGGCCCTGGGCCTGGGCAGGCAGGGCACCTGCCCAGGACCCACCATAAAAAAGGCCCCCATCTTTAACGTGTGATGCTAGCTTTCAAGAAGGTCAAATACATTTATTCCAGAAGAGTAATAAATGTAGTAATAAATGTAGAGAACGTTGGTGGACATTGTTAATATTTTCCATTTATTCCAGAAGAGTAATAAACATCAGAGGACGTTGGAAGCTTCCCAAATATTGTCTTGGAAGTTATATTATCTCCGGTAATATAGCAACTTCCAAGATTGAAACTTAATACAGCTATTTCCAAGGTTAAGTTAACGTTAACTTGTTATACTTAAAAATAGTTTTGAAGTATTTAGGTGTATTTTTACTTTCTAAAAGCTAACATTAACTTGTTATACTTATAAATAGTTTAAAAATATTTAGGTGTATTTTTACCCTCTAATATCTTTATTTTCATGAACATATGCATCTAAGGTACTCCAACTTAAAAATTGGCAGTAAAAAAATTTCTCGAGTACGTCTTCTGAATTTTGAGTGTAATTTAAAAGCAAAGTTTTTGATTTTTTAATGTATTTTTAGCTTATTAAATATTTGATTATGTTATAATTAATTTGTAATCTATCACTAACGTGGACATTATATTAGCATTTTAAATCATAACATTAATATTAAATGATATTGTATTTATTTTTGTTTCTCCTTTTTTATTTTTGGATTACTTATTATTTATAAAATAATTAAACATTAATAAATAATTTAATTTTTTAATTATAATTTTCATTATACTTTGCCACAAGTAATGTAATAATTGTTGGATTTGTGTTTTTTGGAGTTCACTTAAGTTTAGTGATAATTTGACTAAATCAAATAATTTAAGTTACTCAATTAAAAAACTACATAAATAGTTTTCTTTATTATAAAAATACTTATGATTCTATTAAACATGTCGTAATAATAAAATAATAATAAAAATAATATTCAATTATTTCTATAGCTTATAGAATAGGATAACATTTGACTTGGATAACTTAGAATGTTTAATAACTTGGAATGTAATTTACTATATTTTTTCCTAAGTATGTTAATTTCTTATATTTTTAGAAATTAGTGTTTTATTATTATTAAAATTTGCTCTTTTTTCATTTTTAATATTAAATATCAAAATTTTCTATTTATTTTTTCCCTCTCTTACAGATATAATACTATTGATATATCTTTGTGATATATTATAAAGCTATTGGTGTTTGGTTATGCCTACATACTTCTTCCAGTTACATACAGGTGCTTTGTTCTTTTTCCAATCCAACTAAGTTATAATTGGTTTATATTATGTTGCCTAAAAAGCATTTGTATGGAAGGGAAAAAAGGAAAAAAAAAAAAGAGAACAAGTAGAACAATTGATAGAATCCCAAAAAGGAGCAATTAATAAATTTGTTAAAAGAGTAAGCTACTTTAGTGAGAGTCCTGAGGAATTAGGTGAAGGTAGTTTTGAACAACATACAGAAAACTTAAGTGATGAGATTCATATTTATGATGATAATAGAAATTTGAGTGAGCATGATCATGTACCAAATGCATCCACTTTAGAAAAGTTAAAGGCAAATGAGCAAGTAAGCGCTATATTGGATATTTATGATCTTAGAAATTGGGATAATCTTGATAATAAAACAAAGGATATTTTAGATGAAAAAAGGGCATTTTAGAGAATTGAATCTTGTGTTTCATTTACACAATACCTCTTGTCATTTTTCATATTATTATTATTATTATATAAATTTAAATAATGGAAAGATTAGCGATATAAAATGGTTGGTTTATTCTAAACATATAGATAAATTATATTGTTTTTGTTGTAAGTTGTTCAAATCTAATAACAAACAAAATGCATTAGCAAATGATGGATTTAGATAGTGGAAGCATCTTAGTGAGAGACTCAAAGAATATGAAAATTGCATTGAGTATATGACTAATATGAGAAATTGGAATGAATTAAGAGTAAGATTGAGCAAAAATCAAATAGTTAATAAAGATTTGCAATAAGAAATTGTAAAGGAGAAAGAACGTTGAAGACAAGTTTTGATAAAAATAGTTTCTGTTGTGAAATATCTTGCTAAATATAATTTGGCTTTTTGAGGATCCAATTAGAAACTGTACCAAGATGGTAATGGGAATTTTTTAGGATTGATTGAGAAGATTGCTATATTTGATGTAATAATGCAAGATAATGTTAGATGTATTCAAAATCATGAAATTCATCATCCTTATCTTGGTAACAAAATTCAAAATGAGTTGATTTCTCTGTTGGCCTGTGATGTTAGAAGTTCTATCATAGGGATCATTAAAGATGCGAAATACTTTTTATTATTCTTGATTGTACCCCAGATTTGAGCCATCAAGAGCAAATGAGTTTGTTAGTAGGATGTGTGAATATGTCAAATAAAAAAAATAAAAATAGAGTACTTTTTAGAGTTCTTGAAGGTAGATGACACATCTGGATTAGGACTTTTCAATGAGTTATTGAACACATTTAATTCTATTGATCTCAGTGTTTATAATGTAAGGGGTCAAGGTTATAACAATGGTTCTAATATGAAAGGAAAATACTAAGGGGTTCAAAAGCAATTACTTGAAATAAATTCGAGAGCATTATATATGTCATGTGCTTGTCATAATCTTAATCTTACTCTTAGTGATATGACACATTCTTATGTTAAAGCTATTTCATTTTTTGGATTTGTGCAACACATATATGCATTATTTTTAAGTTCTCCTAAAAGGTGGAAGGTTTTGCTTGATAATGTTTTAGGCTTAACTATGAAATCATTGTCTAACACTTGTTGGGAAAGTCGAATAAAAAGTATTAAAGCTATTAGATTTCAAACTCCTCAAATAAAATTAGCTTTGATAGAATTACCTAGATCTTGTGATGATGTCAAGTCAAAGAGTGAAGCAGAAAGTTTGGTTAGTGTACTTGAGAGTTTTGAGATTTTACTTGGTATGGTTATTTGGTATAATATTTTATTCGCTATCAACATAGTGAGTAAAAAGTTACAATCTAAATCTATGTATATTAATGCTACCATAAAGCAATTAGAAGGTGTGATGGTATTTTTTGAGAAATATAGAGATGAAGGGTTTGGCTATAGATGAATATTGCCAAAAGTCTTGCACTTGAGATGAATATAGGGCCAACATTTCCAACTAGATGTTGTATTATTAGGAAAAGACAATTTGATGAAATTGACTACAATGGAGAAATACAATCAGCGGAGGATTATTTCAGAGTTAATTACTTTCTAGCTATTTTTCCTTCCTACTCGATTTAATATCTCAATATTCATATGGAATTGCCAAGGGGTTGGCGGTAAGAACTTCCAACCCATTCTCAAGAATTATGTCCGGATTCACAAACCGATCCTTGTTGTCCTGGTAGAACCTCAGATTAGCGGAGCACGCGCACAAAAAGTTATCAAAAAATTGAGTTTCAATCATTCCTTCAGAGTGGAGGCTGAGGGGTTTTCTGGGGGCATTTAGCTTTTATGGAATACCGACACTACCATTCAAATTCTCTTATCTCATCGGCAGTTATTCATGCCCACATCACCTGGGCACAATATTCCTTCGACTTCATGGCTATATATGCAAGTCCTAATTACTCGCTCCAACAAGCCTTTGGAAACATTTGCGTCAAATTGCCCGGATGACTACTAAACCTTGGCTCGTGGATGGGGACTTCAATGCTAAATTAGAAAGTGAAGACCATTGTGGCATATCTAGACGCCACTTCGGTGTGAGCAATTCATTTCGAGATTGTATCCAATTCTGCCACCTCCATGATCTTAGGTTTGTAGGACCCAAGTTCTCTTGGAGGAGGGGACAGCTTCGTGCCCAACTCGATCGAGTCTTTTGCTCTCACCCCTAGTTGACTTCCTTCCTGCATACGACCATTACTCACTTTCCTTTCCTTAAGTTTGATAATCGACCCCTCCTTATGGCTCTTACCCCACCTAGGCCTTATTTCCCTTCCCCTCGGCCCTTTCGATTTCAATCTGCTTGGTTGACCCACGACCACTCTGCCTAAATTATTAAAGACAATTGGAATCCCCATCTACCCGCAGTTTCTAGTGCGCTAGGGCAACTGGCAGACAAACTTCAACAATAGAATTACTCTACTTTTGGCAACATCTTTCAGCGCAGAAAGAGACTCATGGCTCGACTAAGGGGCATCCAAATTAAGTTGGACGAAGAGCAATCTAACTCTTTACAAAACTTGGAGGCGCACTTACAAAAGGAACTGGAACAAGTCCTCATGCAAGAGGAACTGTTTTGACATCAAAAATCGAGAAGTCAATGGATAGCACAAGGGGGACAGGAACACTGCCTATTACCATGCGGTCACTTCAGGTCGACGATAGAAACTGCGTTGCACCTCCCTTTGCGACAGCAATGGCTGCGCACATACGGATCCTGACTCGCTCCGACAAATCACTCATACTTTCTTTGCCAAACTTTACACAGCAGACCTAGCTACCCCACCTTATTCTATTCCCACTGGCCTTTTCCCTCCTCTCCCCCCCAGCGTTTCTCTTGAGTTGACAACCCCATTCTCTCCCACCGAAGTTAAGAACGTATTTTTTGCCATGGATCCCAACAAGGCCCCAAGTATAGATGGCTTTACATCTCTATTTTACCAGTCCCAATGGGACTACCTTGGACCTGATCTCACTCTTTTTATTCAAAAAACTTTTAGACATGAAGTCTGGGAGCAAGCCCTCAATCGTACTGCCCTAGTCCTCATCCCCAAGACCCCCTCCCCTCAATTGATCACTCACTTCCGACCTATCGCTCTCTGTTCTGTGCTATACAAAGTCATTACCAAACTGGTCGTAACCAGAATGATACACCAATCAGTGTAGCTTTATCCATGGCAGGCACATTATTGATAACATTATTATCGCCTAAGATATTATCGATTCTATGTGATGGAAATCGGGGAAGACGGGAATGATGGCCATCAAGGTGGACTTAGAGAAAGCCTACGATCGTATTTCTTGGGATTTTATCTATGACACTCTCAACGACATCGGCCTCCCGGATTCGCTGATCAATTTTATCATGAAGTGTGTTTCCACAGTGACCATGTAGGTCAATTAGGATGGAGCTCTCAATGACACTATTACCCCTAGTCGAGGCATTCAATAGGGGGATCCGCTTTCGCCTTACCTTTTCATGATGTGTATGGAACATCTGGGTCACCTTATCCATACCTCTGGGGCTAACGGCCAATGGAAGCCTATCAAATTAAGCAGGGCCCCTCCCTCTCTCACCTGTTTTTTTCCAACGATCTCTTCTTGTTCTCTGAAGCTTCGATTGACCAAGTTTCGGTCATTCGTGATATCTTGAATACGTTCTGCGCAGCTTCGGGGCAAAGGATTAACCCTAAAAATCTCGCTACTTCTACTCCAGAAATATCTCTAATTTTGTAGCTCGTAATCTCAGCAGAGAGTTGGACTTCAAGCAAACAGTGGATCTCGGATGTTATCTTGGCATTCCGCTGTTGCATGACAATGTCAATAAACGTACGTACCAATATCTTATTGATAAAGTCCTATGACGCCTTTCTGGATGGCAAGCCAACCTGCTGTCGTTTGCGGGTCGTACCACCTTGATACAATCTGTCATTTCTACGCTTCCTACTTATACCATCAAACGGTTTGGCTCCCTCGGGGATTGTGCGATGAATTGGAGAAAATCATGCGTAATTTCTTTTGGGGCTCCTCTTCTGGCAACCGAAAGATGCCTCTTGTTCACTGGGATCAAGTCTGCCAACCTAAAGAAACGGGTGGGGTGGGGATTTGTAACATTAGAGCCACTAATGACGCGTTACTTATGAAGCTAGGGTGGGCACTGATTTCTAATCCTACGACGCTATGGGTTCGAATCTTGTCTGATAAGTACCACTTCGACATTCACAACATCCCTACCTTTATTACCACCACTGGAGGCTCCATGGTTTGGAAAAGCATCAAAGTTATCTGGCCCTACGTGTTAAAGGGCATGAACTGGATGATATGCAATGGGTCCCAGGCGTGATTCTAGACGAACCTTTGGGTTGTGAATGTGGGCCCCTTCTACCGCATGCCATTACTCCAATTCTATATTCTGACCTTGACCTACGGGTTCAACACTTCGTGGACAACACAGGTAATTGGAAGTGGAATGTGTTCCAAACCTTGCTCCCCTCTCCTATCTGTCTGTCCATTGCGGGAACCTTTTCTCCTAAGCCCTACCTAGGAACAGACAAGCCTATATGGGGCCCTTCGACTACTGAGCAATTCAACACCGCCTCGGCTTATTCTCTAATCATGGAACACTCCAACTATACTTCAGTTAACATTTGGAAGTCCATATGGCACTGGCACGGACCCCAACGTATTTGTTCCTTCCTATGGCTTCTTGCTCATGACCACCTCCTCTCCAACCAACAATGAGTACGCAAAAACCTTACCACAAGCGCAGCCTGTTATCACTGTCATACAAACGAATCCTCATTACATGAGGTACGCGATTGCCCAAACGTGCGTAGTCTTTGGCATTCTTTCCCTCCCCACTCCTTATCTCCTGACTTTTTCCACACAAAGACCCTTGACTGGCTCACCCTTAATCTTCATAATCATGGGTTGGTCTCTGGGCTTGAGTGGTCAGTTATCTTTGGTACTGCATGCTGGTTCCTTTGGTTATGGAGGAATCTGGCCCTTTTTGATAATCAATTCTCCTGGCCGAGTTCTCCGGTGACTCTCGTCCTAAATTACGTCCATCAGATTCATCAAGCCTCAGCTGGCACCTTCGTGCCTGTCTTATTCCTCGCCCTCGTTACGAATGACTTATTGGGCGGTCTTCACCTACCCCGGGCTGGGTTAAACTAAATACTGATGGCGCAGTTAACAGTGTTAACTCATCGACCATAGCTGGTGGGTCTTATTCGGGATAGCTTCAGGGATTGGCTTGGAGGCTTTGCACAGAATATCGGTCGGTGCTCCCCGGTCTCGACGGAACTCTGGGGAGTCTATTCGGCTCTAAACCTTGCCTGGACCCTTGGCTTTCGACACGTGTTACTCGAGCTGGACTCTTTTATAATAAAGGACCTTCTGTCTGACGCTTCACACCGGACTACATCATCCCACCCTCTAGTCCTGGGTATTCACGACTTACTTGCTTACAATTAGGTCGTTCATACGCGCCACACATATAGAGAGGGCAATCGATGCGCTGATTGGCTTACAAACCTTGCTGTTAATTTGGATCTCGGGCTCACCACTTTTGATGTTGCACCTGCAGAGTGTGCCATTATCCTTCTCCAGGATATAACGGGGATTTGTCTCTCTCGAAGGATCTTGTAATTTTGTTTCTTTTCCTTGTAAAAAAAAGAATAGATTTGAACAATTAACGACATTTGATAATATTTTTGGATTCTTATTTGATTCAAAGAAGTTGAGGTCATTGAATAATAATGAATTAAGAGAATGTTGCACTAATTTTAAGACTTTTTCTTATGATAATGTATCAGATGTGGATTTAGACGATCTTTTTTCTTAATTAAAATTGTTGCAAATGACTTTGCCAAATGAGTTAATGTTATCAATTGAAATTGTAGAATTTGTTAAAGCTGCAAATTATTATCCAATTGTTTCAATTGCTTATCGAATTCTATTGACTATACCTATGACTGTAGCATCAGCTGAGAGAAGTTTTTCAAAGTTAAAATTACTGAAAACCTACTTGAGGTTATCAATGTCACAAAAAAGGCTTAATGGTTTAACTATTTTATGTATTGAGAAGGATATGTTGGACAATATTGATTTTGATAATATTATTAATGATTTTACATATAGAAATGCAAGGAGAAATTGTTTTTCATAAATCATGATTATCTATGTATTCATTAGTGCAATTCTCTTAGTGTTTTGCAGACTAATATTATTGTTTGATTACTATTATTGCTATTTTGTTGTTACTGTTAGTATTTTTAGTGATTTTATTGTTATTGACATTTGTAAGATAGTATTAGCAGATGTTATATTCATTTAATATTTGGTTGAGTATATAGATTTATGAGTCACTTATGTTACATGTTTTCCGTTCCCATCATTTTATAAGCCTTGGATGAAATAAAAAAAATGCCCTAATAAATAGACAATATACAAACATGTTGAGTATGTAGACTTACAAATTGAGTCACTTATGTTTCATGCAAAAAATGTTTGTATATTGTCGACCTATTAGGGCCGTTTTTTAATTTCGCTCAGGACCTATAACATGATGGTGTCGGCCTGCTTCAAATAGACAATCTAATAAGTAGGTGTCTATTGTTGAGTATTTTATAAATGTTCATAAATTTAGATGTTAATCAATTCCAAGTCGTTACTTTATTATTTGCGAAAATCGGTTGCAGTTTATTCTATGCTAAAACCATTGGTCAGGGCCACGACGTAACCACATTGGATTTGGACGCTCCGAATCTAACGAGCAAATATCAGAAAGGCGGTGGGTGGTCGGTGGCTTAAGCTTAAAGCCGCAACTCAAATTACGAAGGAGCAAGTACAACGAAAGCCAGTCGACGAGAATGGAAGGGGCCGATTCAATGAGCTGCGGGATTTGCTTGTCGGAGAGCAGGAAGGCAATAAGAGGTTATATTGCATCATGGAATGGGCTAAGGTCGAGTCATGTTGCCCCATGTGCAAGCGTCGCTTCACCTCCATCCGTCGACCACCAAAAGGTGGCATCTTTACATCTGAACGCGTCGTTAATGTCCCGAAGCGCGATCAGGTGTGTGTGTGTTTGTTGCGATTAAGAGTTGTGTTAGGATTTGGTTATTTTTTGTCTTTGTGACTTCAAAATTCAACTTTTTCCGTTGAAATCTCGGTTCTTTTTGGTTGACTTTGGTGAATTGTGCAATTTTATTTGTTTTTCTCTTTAAAATCTATGTTATAGTTGTTTATATGCCTATCACCCAGATTAGTATGTCGTGTCACTTTTCAGGCTTACCATCTTTTTGGAAACGCAACAATTGGGTTTTTTGATCCCTACGCGGAAGTTAAATGTACTGTGTGCCTTAGTGAGGAAGATAAATCTCTTCTATTACTCTGCGATCTTTGTGATTCTGCTGTTCATACTTGCTGTGTTGGCCTTGGAGCCGCTGTACCTGAAGGTGATTGGTTTTGCCATGACTGTGCTGTTTCTAGAACTGAACATGACAGCATTCAAAGAGATGATGATCGCGATCTTGATAACCATTCTTTTGGTTTGAAGTTTGATGTCATGCAAACAAGTGAATCACGTTTTTCTTCTGACGACTACGGTGTGATGGAGTTGGCTGAGTCAAGTGTTTCCATTTCTGATATTGTCCATGAATCAAATGTCCCGTTGTATGGCAAGTTAGGAGGAAGGTGTTACCCTTCTCCTACCTCTTACAGAGAGCAATCCAGCACAAACATAGTAACTGGTCATGGTGATCTAATTCATCAAACAAGTGGAAGAACACCTCAAGGTGTAGCAAATAATGAAGTGCAAGTAGGTGTTAGAACATTGTGTCGATGTCGAAATGTGCAAGGTTACATAAGTGCACTGCGAGGAAATTTGAATGGCTTCCAGACTGGATCCTCGAGCTTCTTTTCCACCTTCCCGCAATATAGTAGCAAAATCTGTCAAAAACGTAAGAGTGATGTCCTGGCACCATAGAATTTGGGCCAGGTACAAACCTCATCGTCCACAGATGGCCTGCAACTGACAGTCCAAGATGCCTTACCTGGAAGACAGGGGAGTAGCTCCCAGGATATTGACAGGGCATGGAAAATGATGGACAAGGCAAAGCCTGGGCTGCATGCTTATGAAAGAAGCAACATTGATATTCAGGTGTCTGAGTATCCTTCCAACCATGGAAATGGCAAAATACTAATGAATAACGGCCCTTCCAGTCTGTATATATCAAAATGTCAGCAATTTGGAAAAAGGACTTTCAAGAACACATCAGGGAAGCAGTTCAAGCACTCTTCTGCTGGAAAACATACTGAAAAGCAAACACAATTGAATTTGGAAAAGCAAAATCAGATTAACACAAGGACTACCAAAATCATAGAGTCTATCCACAGGCTACCACTTAGGGCTTCAGAAGCATGTTCTACTAGTGTATCATCTTGGAAGGTGCAGAGTTGCAGTCAAGTTGATGTTTTTCATCAAAATGGTGAAAGACTCGTACACATGCTTTCAAGGGGAACTACATCAAATGTCAAAAAGGAAGAGAATGGATCTGCCAGCTTGAGAAATTTTAGCGTATTAGTGGAAGTAGCTTCTGATCCACCTAATACTAATATGGAACCCGTTTCATCTTCCCCCTTCAAGTCAAATATTCCAGGGGAAATTTTTAATCTGATGAATGGTTGTACAGAAAGCAATGTGTTAAAATATGACGGGGCAAGAAGTGAGATACAGTCTGTTGTCAAGCTTAACTTAAAGCTGGTAACTAGCAAAAATAAGTTGGGTAGGACCATAAGTTGATCACTTTATCTTTCCTTCTATAATGAAATAAAGAAAAATGTTGTACTTAGGATCACTTTATCTTTCCTTCGGCTTTAGGCATTCAAGGTACGTTTCCCATTCCTTTCCAAGATCTGTATGCTGTCACTCTGAATAGATCCGGCAAGTCCACAGGTCAACTTGGACGTCAAATTCTTGCCAAGAATGCTATTGCACCTTTGTAAAGGATGTAAAGTCTGTTCTCTCGGAGAAATTATGTGATGCTCAATCATGACACTGTTATCATTCATCAGGCTTCTGCCAAGGTACCTAACTTTATTATTTACGTATCTTTGTTTCTATTAATCAAGAAGCAAAGTAGATAACATGCTTCTAGTTTGTATATTATTGGACAAACTTTGGAACTCTTGGTCAACGGCACATGTAAAGTAGATGGCATGATCTGTTCCGCCACCGCACCAAGCCATAGAGGTTATCATTGTAACTTAGTACATCTTTTTAGACTGTTAGCTCTTGCAAAGCTACTATTTTGTTGTGAATGAATTTGTTAAAAGTTTTGAATGTGCATTAAGGCATCTTCATGAATAACAAACTCACTTTCTTATTACCCACCGATAGAACACTTCTCCAACCACAGGAACAGAACTTACGGCAATAACGCAAGGACCAAGAGATTAGATCAAGGCAAAAGGTCAATGACGTTGTCAAGCTTTCAGGCATTGGTTATGGGACACAAAGTTTATAGAGAGGCTAATCACGTGGCCGATGCCTTGGTGAAGAAGGCTTATAATGAAGCTTTTGGGGTTCGGTGGTTGGAGCAACCCAGTGGTGATATCTGCTTACTTATTCAGGCAGATGCAGTAGGTTGATTTTGGCCGGGATCAATTTTGTAAGGGGTTACTCCCTCCTATCAACGGGAAAAAAAAAAGTCAACGAACCCAATTCCCGTCTTTTAAAGAGAGAGAGATAAGATAGAGATAAATACAATAGGGATAAGAAAGGAATGATTGATGCATGTCATATATTTGGTTATGCATAAAGAAATAAACACTGGAGTATAATGAGGTGATTATGTCGCTTATTTTCGGAAATGAAAATATTAAACATAGTCACTTATAAATGGGTTAGAGATGTCCGATTTCTTATTTTTTGACTATGCTTCAACCTGTCCTTTGAGGTTCGTATCCCGGGTAGGGTTACATTACCTTATGCAGAGAAGGCCCTTTAGAATGTTTCCAAGTGCCATTCGAAGAAGATGAGAAGGCCCATAATAATGTGTTTTTTAGAATGCTTCCAAGTGCCACTCGAAGAGGATGTTTTACAGTTATTCTAACAATTACATAAGCTTAACGTGTGCTGTGATAACAGTAGTAATTGTAGAGCCGAGGACAAGTTCAGAAAAAGGCCAGAATACGGTAGAATCCAGTATTTCATCTTTTATTTGTAGCTAAAATAGCCGTATTAGCTTGCTAACAAATGTAACTACAATCTTCTTTTTTCTGTTTTTTTATGATCTCAAAAATTATGAACAAAACTAGTTATTTTAAGAAGAGAAAGATTACATGAAGGGCTTGAAACCACTGGATTTACGTACTTGGGTGGGTGCGCCTGCTACCAGGTGCCAAGAATAGCACGAGTTGAGTTATCACTACTCTAATCAAAGACTAGGCCCATGTCATTCGGAGGGGGGGGTGTGGACGTGGAAGTGGTCTTCTCTTGCAAAATTTGAAAAGGGAAATTATGGGGCTTGACCTCGAAGTAGAATAGTGAGACGCTTGAGTGGGGCCACGTGGAACCAGTTAACACCAGCCAAAAAGAGGGAAGGACGACGGCCATATCATCAATAAATTGTAAAAAGAAAGACCCATGAATGATTGGGAGGCGAGGCCGGAGCGCACATGCCCCCACTGACCTGCCTCGCTTTCTTTGTGGAGGGGTAATAAGTGGGTCCCAATTATCACCCCACGTGACACCCCCACGAGAAAGAGAGAGCGAAAGACAAAGACACATAATCTCACGCCACGTGCTGTCACGTACACTTGGTTATTAATAAAATATCCCAACCACAAAATGTAATTTAGTTGCCGCTTGCATTTACCCATTGCTCTCTCTCTCTCCTCAGTCTTCACTTTTTCTTTCCCGCTACATAATTTTTACTTAGATACCTCGCATAAATCTTTGCACTGGTAGGGACACGGAAGTTAATTTAAACTCGAAATGATCGTCATAACGTGCGTATCCTTTCTTTTGTCCAAACACTGAATTATCTCTCTCTCTCTTCTTTTTCATTATAATTTTAAGTCCAGTCAAATACAATTTTACTCAAAAAGTCTAAGCATTGGGTTTGAACATTAAAGGAGGACTTCGATAGAATTTGCATTTCATCCAAGTAAAAACGATTCAAGCTTTTAAATTGTAACATTTCAATTTGTTGGACTTCAAAGTTATGAATTTGCTGAAATTCATCCATCTCAAAAATCTCGTTTTAGAGGATTCGTTGGTTAGAATGATTGAGAGAGCAGGGGAAGACGGAGTTAACGGAAGCAGTAGGAGTTGGACGTGAAGTAATATAAGGACGTGACTCGTCAAAATACCAACCGCAAAAGGATAAGAGATTTGTTGGAGTTGTGAAGGAGAAGTGGAGAGAGGTCCCCACCGCACGCGAGCCGGCAGGTGGTGTGGCAAATGAACGGCAGGGGATGCACGCACGTGACCTGCTTCTCTTATCAACCCCACCCGCCCACGTGCGCTGCGTCTTGTTTCCCTCTCCCTAGCTCATCCAAGCAACAGAGGGAGACACTGTACTATAGTAAGAGACCCTCACCCTGTCTCTATTCCCACTTTTTAGCAGAAGTTAGGGGTGTTCTGTCATGTCACATTATTAATACCTTTCCGGTTCTCCTTTAAAACAAATTAATCAAAATATAAAGATATAATGATATCCCTAACTTAATCAATTAGAAAACAGGATTGCAAAATGAGTTGGCTTGGCCGACGATGTAGTTAACAAGTCAAGCAATTGTTTTTAATCACATGGTGAGCCTCGGCTTTCCCGGTTTGACTGACAACTCTAGCTCCGAGAAAACTCATAACTTAAGTAATTAAAAGAAGTGGGAAAGTGGGTCATTAGATAATGATAATAATAATTATTATTAACGGATCCCTAAACCGATTTATCGGCAAAGGAAGGAATGTTCATTCTATTATTACTATTATTAACGAGCTAAAGAGTAAAAGAACATGCTAAAAAGAACTACTAAATAGATAGTAGATCGAACAAGGTATCAAACCATGTAATGACACATGGAACCCAAAGTACTTAAGTCTCTGGGGTTGATTGCGCTGTTTACGCGCTTACCTTTGTTGCCCCACATCGACCAAGTAAACCGTTGGTCATTTGTCGCCTTTAACTCACCACCAAGTCATAAAAGCTCCTTATCTTGTTTTCCAGCCAATCCGGACCTGGTTGTTATTATGTACACCTGTGTATGTATGCCAAATTTGCACAGCCTCTGCCCGCACGCATCTACACAAAGCAGTACTTTCCCATTCAAAGGGGGTTAGATTCTTGTTGATTCTAACTGCTCTCAGAATTTATATGCTGTTGCCTATATATTTATATTTATATTTATATTATATTATAGAGTAAAAGGTATAAACTTTAAGCGCAATTTAAAAAATTTTAGAAAAATTTCTTAATCTTGAATTTTTTAAAAACAAATCTTTTAATTTTTAATTTTCTAAGAAAACCTCTTCTTTTAATTTTTAATTTTCTAAGAAAACATTTTCTTTTAGTTTTTAGTTAAAAAAATTATCAACAAAATAGATTAATGTCAAGCCCGGACTAATGAAACGTCAATAATATAGTAACTTAACTTAGTTCTTAAAGTCAACCAAAATTAATTAAATTAATAATTTAAGATAATTATTACAAATTATTAATTTGAATTAGATTTAATTAGTTTAGTTCGAGTTTAAGAGTTAGATTGGATCGTTACGTAAAACAATATTTAATTAGTCCATATATATGATATATTTGTACTTTATGTGTTCCGTCATTATTTTTTAACCAAAATATAAAAAAAATTGTGGAATTTTAAATATTTGAAAGTTTTTCTAAAGTTTTTGATATTATATGGAAGGTTTATGTCTTTTACTATATTTCATGAAATTTAAATATATTTATTTCAATAATAACTTTTAACGTTTAGGGTATCTACTAACAAATAACTTTCTTCAAAATGTTATATCACTTCTACAATTTTGCATGTTAAAAATTATATTTCAATTTTGTGTATTTTGGAAATTTTATTCTCAATTGCAATTTTATGAACTAAATGAAACTTAATATTGTATTTAGGTCTTAATTATGGGCATTATAACGATCTATTTCAATAAGTTAGTTGTCCATTGTACAAAATAAAATTTTAATTTATAAAAATATAAACACAATTATTTAAACATAATCTTTTAAAATTAGCATTAATGAATTTTATTTTAAAAATTAATTTTATTATTGCATTTCATAACATAGAAAATAAATGCAAATTCTAAATATATAATCCAAACAGAGCCTAACTTTTTGTATGGCATGAATTTTTTTCATTATTTTTACTGAAACAAATGCTATACAACAAACTACTATTGAAGTAATAAAAAAATAGAAAAGAATTGAAAGAAACTCCTGCTCTTTTTTCTTGAAAAGGGAAAAATGGTATTAATAAATAAATATTGACAGGAAAACATAAACTGCTAAATAGAAGGGGTTTACCCTGTGACAAAGCCTTACATGAAAATGTAAAGCATTTAACTAGAAGATATTATAAAATGCCAGAGCATCCTTGTAAAATAAGGAAGTATCAGATGTTTAGAGAAGAGAGGACAGTGGCAGTGTAACATAAGTGTAAGGCCTTCACAATCACCAGCTCACGAATTTATCGAATGATTTCTGATTGGATGGACTCCAAGTTTGAGGATTGATTTGCAAGTCGTCTGAGATTGCGCTTCCGCCATAGAATATATATATACTAAGTCCCAAGGCGAGGATGTATAAGTGCATGTCAGTTGTAGGATGAGCTTGTGGAGCAAACAGTCGTTGTATAATATCAATGAGGGTTTGTGTCTTATCAGACCAGAGACATTTAGCTTTTACATACTCCCATATGAAGTTGTTGAAGGGGTAGATAAAAAAGAGATGGTCCTTCGTTTTAGAAGAAACCCTACACATGGGATAAGTGGGATCAATGTGCAGAAAGCTCAAGCGATTGGTAGTCAATAATTTATTTAGACCTGCAAGCCACAGAATAAAGATAGGCAGGGAGTTATGACTTTATTCCAAACGATGCTATGCCATTTAACAACAGGTTGTCTTCTGTATAGGACGTTTAGGGTAGTTAAGGTGGCTAAAGTATGGATATGGTGTCCTTTCCAGTAGAAAATGTTGGGAGAAGTTAGGTTTGGAAGATAAGAGGGCGCTAAATGGCTCAATTGATATAGGAGTTGCCAGGAGTTGTCATGTATGACGGTGCTCAATCTGGCTCTTAGAGAAGACAAAGTAAGGGGGTACCGTGTTGTGGGTAGAGTAGAGAGGAGGGATCCATGCCCCAACTAGTTGTCATACCATAGAGAGATATGGTGACCATTCCCAACCCTGAGTGTGACATCAACTTGGATTGTATCTCTCAATCTAAGACGACAATTAAGAAAATGTGAGTGGGAAGTGCTCGGTTCCATCTGCCATATGCACCTTCCTTGGAGGAAGTATGAGTGAAGCCATTTAATCCAAGGAGAATGTTTGTCAAGCAGTATCCACCATAACATTTTGAGGATTAGCGCCTGGCTAGTTATCTAGATATATGAAATATTTAAGCCACCTTCTTCCTAAAGAAGACATAGATAAGCCCATTTGACCTTAGTTGTACCTTTGGATCCATTAGGATGGCTTCATAGGAAGTTTTTAAGCAATCTCTCTACATTTTTAATGATGCTTTGGGAACGAAAGATATGAGAGCTCCAGTAAATGTGTAAAAAGTTGAGAACAGATTTAATGAGTTATAGCTTACCGGCGTAAGAAAGAGATTTGTTAACCTAAGAGCTGATTCTTTTGTGAGTTCTTTCGATGAGGGGTAGGCATTCTTGATGATTTAGATGTTTAGTAGTCACTGGGAGACCCAAGTATTTAAGCGGAGGGACAAGGGATTGCATACCGGTGAAGTGAGCAATGTATTGACATAGAGGGGAGGCCTTCTTGGAGAGGAGAAAATGGCTCTTACTGAGGTTGGTATGTAATCCCAAAGAGCTAGTAAACTTGTTCGATGCCTTCATTAAGGTTCCTATGGAGTCCATCTGAGCTTTGCAAAGCAAGAGAAGATCATTTGCAAAACCAGGATTAGTTAAACTCATTTTTTTACAATTAGAGTGATACCCGAAATTAGGATTAAGGTGCACTTCTTGATGAATGATAGAATTGAAGATTTCCATACTTAGGATGAAAAGATAAGAGGACAAAGGGTCCCCTTGTCGTAAACCTCTCGTAGCCTTGAAGAATTTGGTGGGTCGTCCATTAATGAACACACATAAGGATGCAGAGGAGATGCATTCTTTTAGCCATTTGATGAATAGGAATGGAAACTCGAAAGCTTAAAGCATTGTCCAGATAAATTCCCAGCTAATGCTATCGAATGCCTTATGAAAATCTATTTTGATGGTATAGTTAGGAGGGTGGTCCATTCTGGAATAGCCATGTAGTAACTCTTGTACAATGATGACATTATCACCAATGTGAGGATCACGCATGAAAGCACCTTATTTATAACTGATCAATGGGTAATGGCATTTTTAGACAGTTTGCAAGGATTTTTGAAATGATTTTATAGAGAAAGTTGGTACATACTATAGGTCTAAAGTCACCAAATGTTTTCGGGTTAGAGGACTTAGGGATCAAGCAAAGAAATGTTCAATTTGTTTCCTTAAAAAGAACTCCCTGTGTAAAGATTCTTATATTGCTTGTTTAACGAAAGGGCCAGTAGTGTTCCAAGACTATTGACAAAAATAACCATTAAAGCCGTCAGGCCTTGGTGCTTTCCTACCATCAATTTCAAAAACCACTGTGTGAATTTCCTGATCATCAATACGTTTGGTTAAGGTGGCCATATCCTAAGCTGAAACTTGCCTCAAAGAGAGCATGTTTAGTTCAGCCAAAGAAACATCCGAAGGACTAGGTGTACCAAGGAGAGAGCCAAAGTATTAGGAAGCTTTACTTTGGATATCATGAATGTTCTAGAGTGAAGCATCAGAGGCTGATGTGATGAAATGGATTTTGTTGTGGTTACGTCGTGCTAGGATCGAATTAAAGAAAAAGCTGGAGCATTGATCCCCATCATTGAGTCAGTTGACTCGAGCTCATTGTTGAAGCAGAGAGTTGTGGTTTTTGATAGCTTCCAGGTAATTAGAGAAGGCAGATTTCTCGATTTTCAAGAGCAACTGATCCATGGGTGTTACTATAAGTTTGATATAAAAACTTGCAAGAGAATATTTAGTGGACTGTATAGCTGATATTGTAAAGCCTTAGACATATTTCAGAAGTTTGAGTTCTCTTTTAATGGACTTCAGTTTTTGAGAACAACAATATTGCATGGTTCCTAAATAACAAAGATCTGCTTCCCATTAGCATACTTCAAGAAAACCAGGGTCTTGGGCAAGATAGTTATTGAATCGGAAGGGAAAGTGTGAGGTAAGTAGTCGGAGTAGGTTGGTGATTAGGATTAGGGAATGATCAGAAAATAAGGGGTCTTTGAAATATACAATGCTATTGGGGAAGTTAATCAGCCAGCTATCATTGACAAGGGCACGGTCGAGCTTCTTCCTGATATGCCAAGCAGAGGATTGGTTATTGGACCAGGTAAAGGAGGGACCAAAAAACTTGAGATCAGTCACTCCAATGTTATGAACACAATCTTTGAGCTCATCGGAGTAGTTTTTAAATTGCAGTGGCCTTATGCCTCGATGGGGTAAAGAATGGAATTAAAATCACTACAGAAGAGCCACAGGTTGGTGTTGCTACTACCAAACGAACGGAGATCCAGCCAGAGATTTCTACACTAAAAACCAAAATTGCTAGCATAAATGAAAGTGATGGAAAGCTCAACATTTTCCTACAAGAATAACACGTTCAAGCATATAGCTTGGTCATTAGAGCTTAGTAGGTGGACCTTAAGCTCATGTTTATTGTAGCAAATGATGATTCGTCCAAGAGCGTGGTGGGGATGGTTCAAAATTAAGCTCCATTGAGGGCACAAAATGTGAAGCTTACAAACATTAGCCTCCTTTATTTTTGTTTTGAGTAGGGCGATCAGTAGTCGTTTTTCTTGAAGAATAAAGTCACGTAAAGTTAAAAGTTTAGAGGGGCAATTGATCCTTCCCACATTCTAAGTGAGGATAGACATGGTTAGGAGGATTGAGCTATGGGGCATTTCTTTCCCCTTTTTTTTCTCACTTTAGCAGTTTGAAAGGACTCATTTGGGATTATATCTTATGGACCAAGGGTATCAGTTGGTGGAGCTTTAGGGGAATTTTTTGGGGTCTCAAGGATAGGATCAAAATTTTTGGGGCTAGACTCGAAGGGGGTAGTCAGTTTAGTTTAAATATCTATTTTCACGCTGTCACTGAACTGTATCAAGGAGGCCTATTGACAGTCTCTTACTGAATCAACAATTAACTCTATAAAAGATTTAATATCTATTTCCAAGCTATCACTACACTGTATCAAGAAGGCCTGTTGATAGTTTCTTACTGAATCAACAATTAACTCTATAGAAGATGCTAAGGTGTTTGTTTGGGAGGGATCATTGTCATAGTTTGAAGATGGGACAACATGAGGACTATAAGTAACCAAGGCCTCTGTTGTGGCTCCATTATCATGAAATTCATTGTGAGCAATTTTAGCAAGAGGCAACTCAGATTCTTCAATTCCCACGAGTTCTTGATAGTACCTAGTTTTAAAGAGTTTCCTTGTAGTTTGCCAAACTTTCGCTTGTGGTTTGGATGGTGGTTTCCAGTTGTAAGATATGAAAATGGTGTCTTCCCAAAAGTCATTATTAGCCCCCAGTTGCATTATACGGATTTCGTTTGGAAGCTCTTTGGATATCTCAATACTAACACATGTTCGAGTATAGCCGATTCTTTTCTTTCTTGCAGTGTTCTCATCCATGCGTAACGGTGTCCCGATGTAACTTGCTAGTGAGTTGAGCCCCTTAGTGGTCTAGTATTCGAGAGGTACTCAATGGAAATTGATACAAAGGAGAACACTTTGCACTTTAACGGTTTCAAACCATAAGCTAGGTGTCCATAGTTGTAAGAAGATGGGTTGATTATTTAGATGCTATAAACCCTCCTCCAAAAGATTATAAGCTTCAATTTTAGAAGAGAAAGTCAATAAAATGAGATTGTCTTTTGAGAGTAGCACATCCAAAAGACGTATATTTTTCCAGAGTTTAGTAGCCCAACGTTGAATGAGAGGTCAAAAAGGAAACTGACAAGAGCTAATTCCCAACTTTGAACTCCATTTTGGAATGTTTCTATCTCAGGACACACCACAAGTTTTCCATCAATTTCCCTCAAAGGTTGGAAGGAGAGAGACAAGGTGAGATGATCCCTGACAACTTGTTTCCAAGTTGAGATGATCCCTGACAACTTGTTTCCAAGTTTTCTGGGTAGGGGGGCAAAATGGATGTTTGGGAGGAAGTAGATGGGGAGAGGGGGTTGGTGGTGACGGGTAAAGGAGGAAAGTCTGAGGGATTGAGAGGATGGCTGGTTGACATCTTGCCAGAAAATGGATGGAGGCAGGGTGCAGCAGAAAAAAACCTGACAGAGCATAAGGAAAAAAATGGAAAGGGTGAAATGCGGGAAAAGAGAATAAGAAAGGAATGGATAGGAATGCCCCTGGCAGTAACTAGAAGTAAGCGGAAGGATAGGAAAGGGCAGGTAGAGGTGAGTTGGTGAAGAGGAAAAAGGGAAAAATGGCAAGGGTGATCGGAGGAGAAAGGTCAGGGATCGAACATGTCAGTGGTACAAGCTCAGTTTGGAGAGAAACGAGAGTTTCTCTCTCTAAGGATCTATTTTAGCATTTAATACTTTGTGAAACTCTGGCTCTTTATTTTCTCTCTTCTTTTTTATTATTGATGTGTAAAGAACTCTATAACGTGGATGAGAATGTCATTAGAAAAAGCAATTGAGGTGTTGTATAGACTGGTTGATAATAATGAATCCTTAGCCTTTATTTGTTGATTTTAAAATAAGAGGGAACCAAAAGAAGGAGTTATATTGCTATATATATCATGAGGGTGTTGGGTGAATTTATTGTGAATTAGTATTTAGCCAAATAACAATAATTGAGAAAGGAAAGGCAAAAGCAGTGGCAATGAGTGAGCATGTTCAATTAACCACTTCAATTTTTTGTGTCATGGTCTATCTGAATCTTTTAATTAGTTTAGATGTAATCGCTGGATGCACTAAGTGATAAGCTTGAATATAGGATTCGTAGTTAATGAAACACTATATGATTAAAAATAAGATTTGTTAATGATTATCTATATACGTAATATTTGGGTTCAAATCCTCTGTACTCGATAGTCTATTCCAATCCTATTTTGATCTAAAAATAATGTCGTTTTTATGTCTGCTTATACTTAAAATGTCATTATTTTTGGCACAAAATGGAGTTAGAACAAGGTGTTGGATACAAACTATCTGATGTTATAATATTCATGAATTTAATTGGTTTGCTTCATACCCTAAATGTCAAAACTTTTTGTGTCGTAAGCCAGGTTCATAAGGTTCAAATTTTTTCCTTTCTTGTTTTATATTATAATTTTGTTAATAAATTTTCTTCCACCTTTTTATTTCATTTAAACCTCACACCTCCTAAGAAAGACGAATTTAACAATTTCTTGAGTGGCTATATAGGGTTGAAATTTACCCAGAATGTCAAATTTTCTAATGTACTTGTTAATAGTATTTAGATTAACAATCGAATATTTTTTATTTCTATAGTATAATTTATAAATTTGAAGTGGAGTTTTAATTGACATAATTAGGTCCTATTCCCTTACTAACTAATCATTTGGTTTGGTGGGTTGATTAGAAGTATTGCGATTTATATGTTATCATATAATGTGTCTTGGTTATTTCTGCACGTGAGTTATGGGGTCAACTCAAATAGCCCACCATTTGCGTCTGTGACGACAAAGCATGAAAATGATTACATATCACTTTTTCACATTATTGCAACACCCTTCACTCTCTCTCTCTCTCCATATTAATAAAGATAGATTTGTTTTTTGTTAAAATATAAATTAAAATTTAATATTTCATAAGAGAGGGTCATCAATATACACAACCTTTTTTTATATTTTTAAAAAGAGATTGATTCTGTAATTCGAACCTGTGACCTTTTGGTCACAAAAGAGCAACTTTACCATTTGCTCCAATGTTCTCCCACTCAAAATAAATTTTAATATTTTCAAAATATCCAAATTCAATTATATATACACACAAAATTAAATAAATTTATTACTCTATCATTCTTTTTATCACATCATTTATAAAATGGTAAGAATATATTATTTTTAATAATTTTTATCTCATAAACATAATCTAATTAATCAAACTCCCCAATTATCCTCAATTTTTTTTATTATGATCATCACCTCCCTCTTCATCATCCTTCTCCAAATTGTCTCCCTTCTCTTCTTTACGACGAAACTTTGACGTTTATTGTTGTCGAAAGTGGTTGATTTTAGATTCCATTACATGTTCTTATATTTAACTCTACTATGTTTAGTTGTTTTTCTCATGTTGTAAGCTTTCTGTACCACCTATTGTAAGGATATCAATTACAATAAACTTTTCATCTACTTTTTTATTAGGATTTTTTGGACTCTTCTCTACAATGCAACTTTAACATTTTCAAGCAGGGAACATGAGGCTTTACTCTCTCTCTCTCTCTCTCTCTTCTTTTCTTTACTACCTTTGACGCAACTCTTAAATTTTACCTCTAGTAATTCAACCTTTGGTAAAAGATCTAGTTACCCCCTAATGTTTCATAAAATTCTAAGATAATTCCTGGCATTACTTATGGTACCAATTTACCTCTTAATGTTTATAAAATAGAATAACTTGTTAAAAAAATTATTCCATCAGTTTTTCTTTATTTAAACATGACGCCCTAATTATTTGAGAAAACGCGACATACCAGATCAACTAATATGCCAACATAACAACTCATGTGCCATTAATCAGTTAATATTATTCTTTTAGATTTTACTCTTTAACTTTTAAAAAAATTAAAAAACAATGTTGATATTTTGATTTAACCCAAAGCACCTGACATTAATACTCCAAAAATCCCTAACCTAACACCTATTCTCCAAAAATCCCTAACCCATTATTCATCTTCGTACTTACTAATCTTAGAGAAAAAATGAAGTTAGAAGTGGAATTCATATCTAAAAGCATAGTAAAATTGTCTTCTCCAACCTTAATTAATCGTTGATTTCACCAACTCTCCTTTTGTAACGCAATCTTAATTTTATGCCTTAGGTTTTGTCTTATGTTAAAGATTCAAAGGTCAGTAACTAAGAAATATGTAAAAATGTTAAGAAATCTCTGGCCAATGCATTCACCCTATTCCATCCTTTGGTTAGACATTTGAAAAGAAATGAGAAAGTTGAATGTAATGATGTTGGAGTTCATTGCGTTAAAGTCAAGGCCAAATGCAAAATCATGGATTTTCTTCAAATCCAATTTATATTGAGATCCATAATTTTTTTGTCTCTTGAAATAGACAATGTAGATATTGATTCTCTCACTTTCATCCAAATCACCTACTTTCAATATGCTAGAATGTCTATTTGGCTCGGTTTTTCATATAAGGTAGGAGATGCTACATCCTCTTTTATGTTCTTAAACACTTGGGTTGTCATCATTTATTGCATACTCTATCGTTCAGTCCCTTTTTTTAATTTATCTATGTTTGTTCATCATATAAACAATGAATGGTTTGATCTTATGTTTTGAGATTATTAAGGACAACATAGTTTCAAAGAAATTTATGTTGGTTCTTTAAGCACATAAGTTTTTAAAGATAGATTTGTCGAAAATGCACCAAAAACATCCGAAACAACCTAGAAAGAGTGGAGGCCTTAACAACTTCCATATGGAACAAGTTTGGGGAAAGAAGTCGTAACCAAAGCGATTAGGGGAGAAAAACAAAGATGAGCATTTAGATTAAGGATTTATAGAGTATAGGTATAATGTATTTTTGGTTAAACTAGAATATTAACATTGTTTTTTTAAACTAAAATCTAAAACATAAATGATAAATGACACTTAGCTATCAGGTTAACATATTAGTTGGTATGGCATGCCACATGTTCTCAAATAATAGGGTTGTCAAATACAACTATCAAAAAGTTGATGAAATGATCTTTTTTTGGGGCAAATTGTTCTATTTTTGTAAATGTTAATGGGTGAATTGGTACCATAGATAACGATAGGGGCTATATTTTAGACATTTTACTAAATGTTGGGAGGCAAATTATACCTTTTGCTTTAAACCTTTCTTCTTTATACTTCTATATTTTTGACTTTTTTTGTAATGTTTAGGTGACATTCTATTTCATTTTGTAGCATATAAAAAGAGCTAGGAAAGTTGGCATTATCAAAATACTATGTGTCTCAAGCATTTAAGTTACCATTTTCATTTCAGTTATGATTCCTTCAACCGGTTAATTTGCTTTTTACAATAGTTGTCAATCAAATTATACATATTTATCTAGAATTTAACGTTATATAATGCTTTATAAAATGTGTTGCTTTACTTATATATTTTTATTTAGCATAAAAATTGTTATAGTTATATTGTACGCCATTATCACTATAGAAAAAATTAATGGGTTCTTATTTTATACTGTTTAAGCTTATATACTTGTTTATTTATGCATTTAAGGCTATAAGGATTGTGGTAAAGTGAAAGCAGGCGATAGTTAGAAGTGAGAATTTCTTCATGTGTTACAAATCTTCATGAATTAAACTTACCCCCTTATGTTAAATGATAAGGCAAAAGGATTTGGAAGAGTATCTAAGAAGAATCTAATGTAACTAGATTATAAATTCAATATGTAAAGCCATGTAACCTATATAGAAATTCATTCAAAGCCTTGCAATGGAGAGATTGGTGATCGAAGAAGAAGTCCAAAATTATTAATCTATGTAACCCATATAGAAAGTCATTCAAAGCCTTATAATGGAGAGATTGGAGATTGAAGAAGAAGTCCAAAGTTATTAATCGTGCACACTAGTTTGCTAAAGAATAAGACAAGTAGTTTTATTTTTAGTTGCTGATATTAGTTGGTTATTATTTTTAATTGTTGTATTTTTCTTATTTCTCATAGATGTGATATGAGAATTAGGAATAGTCTTTATGTCCAAGTGTTATTTAAACTCTTTCAAAGTTAGTAATACAAAAAAGCTAATTATAATTAAAATTCTTATGGTTTGTTCTCACTTGGAGTAGAAACTTATCGTTATAAAACTCTCAGAGCTTTGATTGGGAACTATTAGTGGTATCACAACTCTACAATTGACTACAAACATGGAACAAATAGAAATTTTAAATGTTACACTTAGAACTATTCAAAACCACCTAAGCAAATTTAAAGAAAATGTAACTACAAAATTATAGTAATTGGAGATTACTTTGAGCAAGACAACTAAAGCCTTACTTTTAAGGAAATAACTTCCTCTAGCTATGGGAATTCCGTTACTAGGCATTCTCAAAGAACAAGAGAAGAGTCATAAGAAAATAATGAAATTACTCTCTTATAATTCCATTAGTAAAAAGATTGCCAACATATTGGAATTACTTATACTACCAACTAAACCTTTTAATGTCAAAGTGGAGAAAGGAAAATCATTAAAGTGTTAAGGAAAATTTGAAATCGTCCAAATAGGGATGTCAATAGGTCGGGCCGAGCCTGGGTCACTCCTGGCCCGGCTAAGCCCTAACCCTAGTTGGATGGCCAGCGAGCCAACCCGTTGTCGGATGGGCTATGGGCAGGCCAAGCCATGCCGACCCGTCCTTAATTTTTTTAAAAAATTACAAAATGATGTTGTTTGTTTTATTTTGGTTAAGCCACAGACCGGCCTAGCCTGGCCCAACTCATGCTCGATCTTTGGCAGGTCAGGCCAAGCTTTTTTGGCCCATGGCCTGGTTAACCCAGGCCAAAATCAAGTTGGACAGACCAAAATTGACATCATACGTCCAAATTGATCTCCAGCTAATTCCGTTTATCCTCACTCTATATGCCTTACCTTTAATTAAGCTAGATTTATTCCTATGCGTCTATTGATTGGAGAAACTAGGGAATGGTGACAATAAAAGTAAAAATTTGCAAGTGTTGGATACACCTTTAATTCAATCAACAATGGTGAAAGTAGTTATCAAGGAGGCTCAGTGTTTTCCATTTATTTACCACCCATTACTAATTTGAATTCATTAAATATTAGCCCTGAAATGAAACAATTTTTGGAAAATTTTGAAGATGTATTCCTAGAGTTGAGTAATCTTTTGCCTACAAGAGAAGCTAATCATCATATTAATTTGAAAGAAGGTATTGAGCCCATCAATGTGAGACTACATATGTTTATCTATTTTGAAAAGCTAAAATTGAAAAAGACATTCATGACATGTTAAAATTAGGGCCTATAAGACCTAACACTACTCCATTTTCATCTCTTATTTTATTGGTTGAAAAAAAGATGAGTCAAGGCAATTTCTCACTAATATTGTAACACTTAATGTTGTAAACATCAAAGACATATTTCATATTCCTACAGCTGATGATATGTTAGATGAGCTCCATAGAACTACCTATTTCACTGAACTTGACTTAAAGTAAGGTTACCACTACGCACGAGTACATTAACTGGACATTTATAAAACTACTTTTTGTAAAATGGTAACAATGAATATTTAGTGATGTCATTCATTCTTTGTAATGCACTATCTACCTTTCATGCTTATGAATTCCACATTTTGCCTTTAACTTGACAAATTCATTCTTGTTTTCTTGGATGACATCTTGATTTATAGCCATAATTGGAGCATGCTTCTTGAACATGTTAAAATAGCTTTTAAAGGTGCAAAAAAACAAAATTTTTAGTCAAAAGGAGAAAAATATTCTTTTGGTTTACAAGAATTGGAATATTTGGGTCATATTGTTGCTCCTTATGAAGTTAAGGTTTATTAATCAAAGATTCAAACTATATTGGATTGGCCTAAGCCTACTAATGTTTTTTAGCAACGTGCTTTTTAGGATTGACAAGATATTATCACAAATTTGTTTGTAGGAATTATAGTAAGGCCATTTACCAACTAGATAAAAAGGGTAATACTGAGTGGTATAGTGAAATGGAAGTTTCCTTCAAGGAGCTTAAGCAAGCCATGACTACCATATCAACACTTGTAATGCAAAATTTCAATGAACCATTTATCATTGAATCAGATGCTTCAGTCAAAGGTATAGGGTGATTTTAAGTCAACATAGGTAGTCAACTGTATTCTTGAGTTAGGATTAAATGTCTCATTGTCCATTTATAAGAAAGAAATACTAGTAATAATTCATGTAATTCAGACATGATAACTATATTTTCTACATCAGAATTGATCAAAGAAGCCTCAATTTTATTAGAACAATATGTTTTTACATTTAGACAATATAAATGGGTGTCTAAACTATTGGGCCATGATTATGAAATCAAATATAAGCTAGGTCAAAAGACAATGATGTTAATGCATTATCCAGGGTAGCTAGTAGTCATAGCCCTAATTCCTTATCTCTATCTCAAACTTAATTGTGCGAAATAAAGAATTAAGGTAATGATAGTTTTTACATGAAAAAAGTAAAATTTCAATTAAAAATGCAAGCAACCCATATCAATGGCACAACCTATTGATTTAATTTAAAAAGCAGGTGCTCTTGCCTCCTCAATCTAATGTTACCCAACAACTTTTAAAAGAGTTCCATAATTCCCCTATTAGTGCATATTTAGATGTCTTATACACCTATAAGAGAATATCACAGTAATTTTATTAGATGTCTAGATATTAAACGGTAAACAATTGCGTTGCCTTATATTATATTTGTCAACAAACAAAATGTGAAACTCTATCTCCAGTTGGACTTCTCTAACCACTTATTATTCCCTTTTAAGTTGGGGATGGTATTATGATATATTTCATCAAAGAACTTGCACTTTCTATTTGTAAAAATGTGATTCTTGTTAGAGTGGATTGATTAAGCAAATCATCAAATTTTCGGCAATTTCTCACCCATATACTACTTCCTTAAAGCCATCTTTATTTACAAGATGGTTGAAGAATTTAATAGGGGTTATCTAAACCCTTTTTATTGTTCAACCATGAACCTTGATGGGGCTATGATCTGAGAAAAATGTTTCACCGAAATTGATGAAACATTTAGGGTGTTTCGCCAACCTTTCCTTATTCTCGAGTGCCCTATCTAGCTTCCTACGGATGGTCTAGGAATGTTGTTACTTGTTGGACTATATGAAATGAAAGCCTACATATTTTATGTCAGTAGCCTCAATCTTAAATAGGCAAGTAAGCAACTCCTTACTAAGGGTTGCATTGCATCGACTCTGTAACACCCCACTACCATCAGATATTCGAGCACATGCCTAGTGGAAGTAGTGTGCTAGAGCAGTCACATTCACTTCTCATGGCATCATAATTAAAACATAAATATCACAACATCTAAAAACCCAATTCCTCATTTTCATTTCATAAAACCGAATATACATTGTAGCATTACATATATCATCCTTATATACAATATCAAAGACCTATTAGAGTCAACAGCTCTATTACAAAAATATGCTACATGCTTAATAAATGAGGAACTATACAAAATTCTATCTAAATCCTTCAGTCTCAGGTAACCGACCTTTGAGTCATTTCTGCTATCCAAAAGTAGTACTAGATCTCTTCTAAGTTGTCTTAGAAGCTAAGTCCGCTCTCTCATAACTGAAAAGTCAATGTTGTAATTTTGATAAATTTTGAGAACTTTATAAGCTACCCATCATCGATGGCTCACTCATAACATATAACACATACAGTTTATGTTTCAAGTTCACATACAATT
Organism: Erythroxylum echinodendron; assembly: GCA_027575705.1. Lineage (NCBI taxonomy): Eukaryota > Viridiplantae > Streptophyta > Magnoliopsida > Malpighiales > Erythroxylaceae > Erythroxylum > Erythroxylum echinodendron. Next base: position 28,521,902 of record JANZXR010000006.1, read on the forward strand.
CATGTCATCATATAATGCACATCTTTCACCAATTATCAAATAGCACCACATAACACTTTGTTCACTTATTCATCTTTCACATTTATAAAGGTTCATACAATTTAATTCAATCATTCATATAATGTATATTAAGTTGTATGTGCAATATTCATGAGACTCACTTTCATTTATTAATTTGTTGTGATAGAGTGTCTTTTTCACTGGTCTGTATCCATTATGGAAACTGAACTCATTAATAAATGTCTCTTATTCATTAGGGATACAAGGCTCATTATACATAGTGAGCCGAAGGCTCTTACTACATTCTAAGCTTTAAGTTCTTTTTCACTGGCGATTCCAATCATAACTACCTTTATGTTATCGTGCATTCATGTAATGAGATGCATCACATGTATTCAACAATTCACTTATGCTCAATTTTTACTCATGGACATTCACATTTGTCATTAGACCTTGGTCTGGCATTCAACAATTAAATTGAGTATCACTTATTCAGTTAAAATCACATACGATGAGCACTTCCAATAGATTATTCATGCATCAAACACCTCGGACATTCAATGTCCGGAATTCACACATTCATATCACATAATAATTCAATACAGAATTTAAACAAACAATTAATCATGTGAGACCATCTAAGTTACTCACAGTTTGCTCCAGATAGCTTATTGCCTCGATATCCCGGCAATGTCTAAATGTTGTCACTCTAGTTTCTCTTCTATATCATGCAACACGTACACATATACACATTACTAATTTTCACAGTTACATTAATACTCATTCATACGCACATGTGTATATGTTATGTATAATACATGCTCAATGACAATCCTGGGTATATTTCATTAATGTATATCTTAGAGTCATTTACCATCATCTTTTAATCATTTTTTAATACCTAATACACTTTACTCATTTTAATCACCTAATTCATCATCAACTGGGTTCATTCAAGATCTCATTCAAGCCTAAATACATTATAAGGAAGTATCTTAACATTATTTTGTTTAAACAACACTCAAAAGACAACCCTTTTTTCTTCATATGTTTGCCCACGATTGTGGTGTCCCTCCCACGATTGTGATAGAAACTCATGGAACTGGCCACGATCGAGGGGCTTTTGCCACGCGCATGACAGAACCATATTCTTACCACGCCACGATCATGGGATAAAGTCCACATTCGTGCCCTGCCTTTTGTTCCTGCATTTAACCACCAATTCAGCAGCATAATTGACATCATTTACACTCCAATTTTCCAGAATTCATATCCATTAATGCAACTTCATTTCATACAAATTCAACTATCATATTGATTGCATTAAAACTCAAAAACTCAACTTTATTGTTCCATTATCTATTTAGTTAATCCTATGATTCACACATTCATATCTTTTCTAGATTTTACTCTCTTATAAAACATCAAACTATCATCTCCATATTTTATCACTGAAACTTCATAACCTCATCATCTTTACCTTAATCTCATTTCAATGACATTCATAAGACAATTCATATTTAAGGTTAATCAGTTATCCCAAATCAAAACATATCATGTATCATTTATTATCATCTTATTTCATTAACACAAAACAGAACATAAACAGTTCTTTCATTTATTAACTTTCAACTCTCATTAAAACACTATTTACACTTTCAATCATCTAAAAAACTATCATCAAAGATGCTCTTTATTAAACAACCCATGAAGAACCATTAATACACTAAAAATAGAACATAAACCTCTTTATTTTTACATCCATGTTACAACATATATGTGACTCCATAATCATGATCATTCATTCTCAAAATAATCACTATATTTATCTCATTTACAACAAGCCATGAAAATCAACATGCTACTTACTTGATAAAACTCTAAGCTCTTCAACATCACCAAGAAACCCTAACTCTTTAAACTACACAATCATCATCATATAGGGGGTAAGTTAGGTTTTCTTGTGGTAAGATAAAGAAGACAATAAAATGGAAGCAAATGATAGATACAAGCAAGGTGACATGTTGATGAAAGTTAGTGAAACAAAATCGTGGAGAACAAGAAGAAAGCAACGAAGGAGATGAAATATTTAGCCAAATGAAAGACAAATCAAGGATGTCTTGCAAGGTTGAGTATAATGAGGGTGAGGTACCATATGTCTCATTCTTATGGCTTCACTTGGTCCCATTTTTAATATCTAGTTCATTTGTCTCCAATTTCTAATCCAATTGTCTCACAATTTTTTTCGAAATTTGTCATTAAATCTAATATTACATATCAATTATTTCGATTGTCATTCATTGTTTATTTCTACCACCATAAATCAATCATCCTATCACTTGGCATTTTTCCTAGTCCAAAAATTACCCTAATTTTCAGAAATTTTGAGTAATTTCACCAAAAATTCTAGATTAATAATTTTACTCACCAAATATATTTTCAAGATATGTAATCTACAATTCACAATGTAATCACATTTATAAATCAATTAAGATCAACTATAATCGGTAAATGTTAATTAAGTGCATATACAGTCATTGTAATGTATGCAATTATCAAATTCACGTATGTGTATACTATATTATGCATGAGCATAAAATGCATGTCCTAGTTTCTAAATATTATCTCATATTCAGTATTATAGGATTTTAACCCTTAACATGGAGAAAACGGGATGTTATAGACTCCTTTTCAATTCTAAGGCATATAGGGTGTATTTAAAATCTCCTAAGATTAACCATAGGCTTGTTATTTTTCTCTTGATATTCTACAACTCTTTCCACAAAGCTTCTCTCTAAATGCTATATTTGATGCATAAATAAAACTGATATAGCTTGTTCCCATATCCTTTATCTCCGCCTATACACTAATACTTTAAATGGAAACGTAAAAGTGAACTATCTTTAACCTTGTGGGTTTGGAAGCCACTCGAATGCGTCCTAGGTGGTGGTGGGAATAGTTTGTAATCAGACTCCAGTTTTTAGAAAGAAAACTAAGCTTTGAACAGGATATTGATTTCAGTTTTGTCTTGAGCAACCCGAATATCAACGACTTCTTATCTTTTATAAGGTCAGCAACCAAAATTTGTTTCTTCACGTCATTCAATCCCTTTATATTCTAAGAAAAAATGGTCATTGTTGGTTATTTGAATTGTTTCTTTGATTTTCTACCTAACTTATGTCTTTCCACCATAGTAAAATGCTCTTGAAGCTCCAATTGTGACACTAAATTTTCCCTTTGAGTGTCATCATATTCGTGAGACTCCATAAGGGTGTTCTTCATGACCTTAGTGTTTTGAGTCAATGGTGAAACTTGTGTAGGAGACCTTATAACCTTGGAAGATTGCAAACCAACGTCTTTCTCTAAGGGCAACTTCTATGGTACAGGTCTGTCACCCTCTGTGTCCTTTTCCTCATTTATCTTAGAGGGCTCCTGATGCCTTAAAGGATGCTTTAGTTCTTCATGATCGCCCTTTGAGAACAACCTTCCTATCAAATGCCAAGCTTTTTCCTATTAGGGATGGCTCTCCACTGGTATGTGAATTTCACCGTATATTCAATAAGTTGAACATTTTTACCTAGCCTGAAAGGGGAATTTTTGTTTGGAAGTTCATTCTTCAGTTTTACACCTACACAGATGAGTGCATACCCAAGCCTCTTCCTTCTTAATGTTGCTTTGTCCATGTACTATGTTTGACCGATATAACTCGCTAGAGAGCTTAAGCCTTTATTCGTCCAATACTCAAAAGGAATTTTGTGGAAGTTTATTCATAACGACACTTGCTTCTAATGAATTTCCTCTAGTTTCCACATTTGTAGGAAGATAGCTACATTGTTTATAGGCCAAAGGTCTCTTTTTATAATTCCTTGAGCCATGTTTTTATCATCATGGTCACGTGGTCATATTTCTCTCTTATTTCATCTTTCTTTTATTATTTAAATCACATAAATTTTTATATTTTTATTTCTTTATTTTTTCTATATCACTTTTATTTTTATAAAATTAGTACAAAAAAATGATATTGTACAAAATTAATGAGAAAACTTTAAGATTTATAATCAAAGTGTATCTTGGAGAACTGATAAAAGGTGAACTACGACAACTGATATTAATTATGGTGAGTGAAATGACTAAATAGATGATAGGAATAAGAGAAGAGTGCAATCTATTTTTAGGAAGAGATGACACCACGACGTTCTAACAACTTGCAGCTAAGTGCATTACATGTGGGGTTCTAGTAAACGTTTGATGAAAGGTTCAATTTCAATGTCCATCATCAACATGTCTCTCTTAGGAAAAAAGTTGGCACTTCTGTTTAAAATATAAACAGGTTTTTATATAAAATATTGTAGATGGTTGGAAATGGAGTTTAATAAGACAGAGATATATTAGTACAGTAGCTAGTTATTATTATTATAGATTAGTAGAAAGCATATCTTATAGGGATCACCGAAGACATAAACATTACTTGTTTAATATGTCCGATTACGACCAAAGGGAAGTTAAGTATATAATATCAAGAAGATAATATTGCACTGTACTATGAATTGGAGAGCCATGTTCTTGATGCATTTACTTTTAGTATAGTTGTACAAATATGTGATAGATAAATAAAAGATATTGCCACGCTGAGCTAGCTTGCATTTTTATCAAAGTACTGCTAATGTGAAAAAAGGGCGTCCTAACGTGGATGTTCATCATTATTGTTGGAAAAAACAAATAAGATTCATCAGCTGTTAGGATACCTTCCAAAATCGAAAATGAAAATTAGTAACTAACTAGTTAAGGAAAAGTTTGCGAGTGAGAAAGTCATGCATGATGATGATGCAAACCCCATGGGTTAGCCGTAATGTGGGGCATGTAGGTTTCAGTTTCGCATCCTCTTATATTTTAGAAGCGAAGGCTTTTATCTTAGGAGCTTCTTCCCTCTCTCCAGATTTCAATAATTAACTGATTTGCTACTTTTAATATTTAGATAAAATAAGAACCAAAACTCCGATTTACTTTTTCATCTATTATTATTAAGGTAGGAGTAACATGGAATTAAAATTTACATTCACCCATGGGCCATGGCCGGTGATATAATTAAACCAATCATGCGTTGGAAAATAGCGATATAATTACTTAATCAAGTAGATTGATTGATGATAACATATTTATTAATTAATAGAAAAAATTGCTAGTAAACACATTTGATGGAGTCAAATTTAGAGAATAATAATTAATAAAAGTATAAAAATTGAAAATTTGAAATTATTTTAATGATTTATTATTTCGTGGCCACATATTTCTATGTGAACATATTTGTGTCAAAAGTTGTAATTTCCAAATTAATTTATTAGTAACATTAAAATTACAACATATTAAAAGCAATTATTTTTTGGAAAAAAATATATTCATTTTATTGCCCATTCTTGATTATTCTTACACCAGCAATCTATTATATATTTTTATTTTTTTATGTTCCAAACATTGGGTACATAAAAGGTGGGCTAAGGGTAAATTTCTTTTAATAATTTATGAAAAATCATAATTTTTTTACTTTTGATTTTATTAGTTTTAATTAAGTTAAAAATATTGATAATTTTTTAATCGATATCTTCCAAAAATAAAATATCTTTGAAGTACATAGAATTGTAAATACAATTGACTGTAATAATTAAAATATATGCTAACAAATAAATATTAGGTTATAAATAACTTTTTAGTTAATTAATTTAACAAAATATAATAAATATTATATGAGAGATTAAAATAAAATTTTACTTAATCAATTCATAAACTTAATTTATCTTTGTCAAACGTTTAATTATTAATAGTAACAAAATAATTAACAATCAAATAAAATTTTATTTTATTTTAAAATCAAAAGGTAAGAAAAAATAGAAATAAAACTAAACGGAGGTCGGTGATATCCATGTATGTTGATTAGCCATTAATTCAAAGAATTTTTGTTTTGCTGAATGGGTGTTATCATCCACCTATGCCTCCAACATCTGAAATTTGGACCAGAAAGTACACATTTTATATGGGAAAACATAAGTAATTGGACATGTGACATATGTACTCTGGTTTCCATCTTAGCCAACAAAGTAATGTAGAAAGCCCCGCATTTCGCGGCACTAAAAGGGAGAGGTGTAGAGCACGTGACATTTCATCTTCTTTGCTGCTAATAAAAAGAAAATTTGTGTAGTAATAATTGATTGCAATGTTAAATGTAAATCCTTAAGCGTCACCACCAATTCCATGTTTACGAAGCCCAAATTATAAACCAGGCAGTATCGGGATTGCCGAAAATATAAAATTAGTAAACGTATATATAATATTATTATTTTATTTATGAGAATCCGTGACACTAGCGCCGTAGGCCCCGTCATGACGACGTTCAGAAAACACCGTTTTCACGTAACGGAAAACGACGAGGCCAAGCAAATATCAAATGTATAAAAAGATCTTTAAGCAAAAGCACACCAAGACAGAGAAGAGAAGAGAAGAGAAGAGAGAGAGAGTTTCTCCAACCTCAAGCTGAAGCAGCATTATTCTTTCGCAAGCACTGTTTGGTAAGAAGGAAAATCTTTTGACGAGGAGGAAAAAAAAAGAGAGAGAGAAGGCAAAAGAGGAGACAATTTTTGGTGGAATTCGAGGAGATCCTTTGCGCATTTCTTTGTGGCTAATCAATTCGATTCTTAACCGCAAAAGTTTTTATGTGTTGGATTGGACTTATTAAGCTGTGGGGTTCGATTATTTAATACTTCGCCGTTTCAACTCGTCTTTTCTTATTTTCACAATTCAAATCTCAGGTCAGTAGCAGTTTTTAGAAAATTTTCGTTTGGTTTCTCTTAAATATCGGCTCCGATGGCTCAAACTTGCTCTTCTAGATCTTCTTTGAATTGCTGGTGATTCTTTCGCTGGTTGGAGTTAGAATTATGTATAATTCGGTAATATCAGTTTTTGGTACTTTGAATTCTGATGTTCAATTATTGTAATACTATGGCAGGTTCGTCCAAGTAGGTAGTTCGGAGTTCTGGTTAGTTGTTTTCTCGTGTAAAGTTTGAGTTATTTCCACAGAAGTTTTTCTCAAAGAAAATTGTACACTGCAAAAGCAATACATTGAATCGAGACTCGATTTTGCTGAAACAAGCCAATGCGCCTCCGATCTTCGGCGGAGGCGCCATATCTCCCTCCAAACTTCTGTTCTTCCCAGTGAAACGGATCTGAGAAGAAGCAATTGCAAGAAAAGAATTATAGATAAATTTAGCTTTTTCCGAAGGCTATCCATCACCAAAATTCAGTGATATAACAAATTAAAAATAAAATCTACACTGGTTTTGGATGATGGAGCTTCCTCAACAACGTCACCTTGGAACAGAAGGTATTAGAAAGAAGTTAAATTTGTTTTTATTTTGTTCAGAGATTAGTAGACGGCATGAAAATCGGAATTGGAAGTATGATTTAACAAGCATAAGAATATGTTCTACCGCAGGAGCAAGGAAACAAACGAATGACTTTCTCTCACTGTATACTCATCCAACAATCCAACAAGATCCAAAACCAACTTCTCAAGGTACTCTTTTACATTTCATGTTTTCCACCCTTTTTTCTGATTTATTTTATCAATTTGTTGGTGCAATAGAAACAACATTTCGGCACACAAACAAAAATTTTTATGACCGGTCGGGATTTTGGGTGTGGACAATTGAATCATAAGATCTGGGCCATGGAGCTATAGGGTGGGGACTCGCCCCAAATATGACTTGCTAAAACCTCAAAAAGGAACCGAGTTAGCAATGAACACCATCAGATTGGAGCATTGTATGGGGGATTTTTGTGTGGGCTGCGTCCCATCCCATTGCGGACTTGGACATTGGTTTGACATGCCACATGATGCACATTTTTGCATATGGTGCATTGCATGCTATTTTGACTTCAGTAAAAACTTAACTAATCCTTGTCTAATTTTACAAGAAATCTAGATTATAAAAGTATAATTAACGTTTGTTGATTCAAGTTCACATTAAATGAAGAAATCACATGTCCCAATTAATTAGCCTGAAATGAATGGTTGGTGAATTGAAGAACATGACAATCATTTTTTCTATCCAAGTTGGACATTGTTGGCTACGAGTTGCATTTCTTGATTATTTTTGTTTCTCTTAGTAATTCTATAATTTATCTCCTGAGCGCTGGACCTAGTTCATGTGCACCAATATTTATTTAAATTGTAAACACAAATGAAGCTCCAGCATGGAATCGGGAAAATTTTTTATTTTTCGTTTTATATATTTATATGAATGAGCATAAGTTGTCTAGTGGAGTATTTTCTTGATTTATTTTGTGGTGATGAACAGGTGGGTACCTCAAGACTCACGATTTTCTTCGACCATTGGAATGGGTAGGGAAGACACCTGGTACTAAAAAAGAAACCAACGAGATTTCGACCCTCCAAAAGCCTCCAACAGCTGCACCGCCGCCCTCGGAGGAACATATCCTTCCTGGAGGCATTGGGACTTATAGTATAAGCCACGTCTCTTATTTTAATCAAAGAGTTCCAAAGCCTGAGGCCGCTGTGTATACGGTAGCAGAAGCAAGTAGTACTGAAAGAAACGACGAGCATTCCAACTGCAGTTCTTACACTGGAAGTGGATTTAGGCTATGGGAAGAATCTGCATCAAAGAAGGGAAAAACAGGGAAGGAGATTGTTGGGGAGAGATCCGATATCATAAGAGGTAAGCTTCTTGGATAGAGTTTATAGAGTAGTACTTGCTTTTACTATTGTATACTTTTTCATTTTTTGCATGAGCAGGCAAAAAGTCCATTAACCACCAAAGGCTTGGTAACTTGGGTTTTGTGGGTTACATGGCTTTGATACTGAAATTCGGCTTAACTTAAGCAGAAGTACGCTCTGAAATCGGGGGCTTATAGGGAAAAGTGAGCACGACCTTTTTAACTTTTTATCTACGGTGTTATGGTTATAGCTAAACGGTGACATTAACGTTTTGTCATTTGGGGAAAAGTTGGTTTGGGATGTTGCGACGTAGGTCATTGATGCGAAAAGCATTGTTGGAGTCCATCATAGACCCAGTCCACGTTTGGAAGTAGCTATAGAAGCATTAGCTTTGGGCTAGAGCCCAATGTAAGGACGTCAGAACTGAGAAAGTACTACTCGGCTGATGTTTAAGTTAAAAGAGGAAGATGTATGTGGTTGTCATTACGAACTTGCATGAGTTTGAGTGAGGGAAACAAATCTTCTGTACCCAATAATCTGTTTCCTCTGTACTCAATATATCTCAACCATTTAATTTATTGCTTTGGATGGTTGAGATCTGAGGAGAATATGGGAACTGATTATTGGTTACAGAAGTTCTGTGTCCGGGGTAAGAGTAGAAAGTTTCGTATCTGAAGCTGAACATTATTGTTGAGGAGACGATAGACTAATGACTACATATGCGGTGATTATGACAGTTATATATCCTACTATTTCATTATTACGTATGCTAATACTGTCAGAAAACAAAATTAAAGAATGAGGTAAATACCATGATGACATTTGAAAAACTGAAAGCCGGGAAGAAAAGAAATGTGAGATTATATGTCAGTGATCTAATTAGTAATTATCAAGGTATTGTTTTTACGTCTTATCTCTCATAAAGCGTACTGAATTACGATTTTCTTTTTGGCGGTGGTTAATAGAAACGGCAGTCAAGGCGGGGTGGTCGACGCCTGAGAGGCCATCACAAGCTTCATCCAATAACCATGGCAACGGATTTAGCTCCCTCACTTCTCAGTTTGTCCCCTTCTTCTCCTATTTGAAGTTCTTTTTTTGTTTCTTGGTTCATTCTGTGTCTCTCATCACAAGTAATGTCATAATTAAATATCCATTTTTTTAATGATGAGATTAAACTTTTAAACAGGCCATCGGGACAGAAGAACCAGCGCTTTATGGAAATGATAAATTCAGCCAAAATTAGCAACCAAGATGGCGATCTAGACGAAGACGAAGAGATCGTTTTTAAGAAAGAAAGCCCTTCTCCGGTACACAATGGTAATATTTTCACAACTGGTTTCTTTTCTTTGAAAAAGGATTTAAATGGTTTCTTTCTATTTAAATGGTACTCTATTCTGGAGTTGTCTGTTCAATTGATTGCCATATTATCATCCACCCCTTTCCAATTTACATCTTTGAACTTGCAGGCGATCTGAGGGTAACAGTTGGCGGGAAGAGCAGTAATCAGAAAGCTAACACGCCCCGGTCTAAACATTCTGCCACAGAACAACGTAGACGGAGCAAAATAAACGACAGGCATGATTTCAACAGCTTATCTTGTTGTTATAACAAATGTTTCTCTCCAAAATTTTAAGTGTTGCTTAACCATTCTTTTCCTGGAAGTACGAAATTATGCTAGACGTCAAATAGTAAAAGCAAGGCCCTTTATGGCAAAGTAAATTCTTTTTGTTAATTGTGCTTGGTGTTGCATCCCCAAAAAGAAAAGTCATGTTTGGTGGCACTACATAATACCATGTAATGAGATACCCCTTGAGAAATTATCAGCACGGTTAACTTTTCTGGGCGTGGGGTGAATGCAAATTGTCTTCTGAGTTAACATAAATCCACTGCCCACTTCATGGTTTACTGGAACTTGAAAACTATTGTGCAGGTTTCAGACGTTGAGAAAACTCATTCCTCATAGTGATCAAAAGAGAGACAAGGCGTCTTTCCTATTAGAGGTAACTAAATTTATAGTTGAAACTTCTGTTTGTGAAAAAATGTTGAATGATTGAATTTTTTAATCTTTCTGCAGGTTATTGAGTACATTCAGTTTTTACAGGAGAAAGTACATAAATATGAAGGATCATGTGGAGGATGGAATAATGAACCGGCGAAGTTGGTGCCTTGGGTAATCCCTGAACTTGTGCATATATTGTATTTATGGTATGAAAAGAAATGTAATTAATCCCCATTGATCCTTGGTGATGTTACAAACAGACAGCTGATATCCCATTCATTTGATACAGAAAATCAATAATAGGCCTGCAGAGAATTATGCTGATCAATCTCGAATTATCATTAGTGAATCTGCCCCTGAATTAGTGTTCTCTTCAAAGTTGGATGAGAAAAGCATTACCGTGTCTCCTATTCCTGAAGGAACACAGAACCCAGCCGAATCTGACATGAGCTCTCCTACTAACTTCAAAGCAATTGATCATCCTGGAATAATAAACAGAGCTGTGTCTTTTCCAACATCACTTCCTTCAAACTTCTTTTGCCCTACCAGAAGTGGCATTGCTAACTTTCCACCTGGCCTAGGATTTGACTATGAGAACATAAGAAATCAACCTCAAGCTCAATTGTGTAATATCGGATCAACTGTGGCTGATGGAGCTGCTGATAAGCTGAAAGAAGAGGATCTGACGATTGAAGGTGGTACAGTTAGTGTCTCAAGTGTTTACTCCAGGGGGTGAGTTATGTTTAAGTATTCATCACTTTCACATGGTCCTTTCCACGAGCCATCAACTTTGGTACTTGTTTCTTCATTTGAATGATCTGATTTTCTTTTTATTTTTTCTTGTTCAGGTGAATTTCTTCCTTTTTCTTGAATTTTTAAGCAAAATTAATCCATTTGCAAATGTGAAAAATACCTTATCCCGCACCGAATATTTTTGCATTACTTTGTAAAGTGGTCGAAGGTGTTTATTCTGTCTTCCGATGGGTTCTTATGCCATTTGTTTTCATGATTAGTGATGATCTCTCTCCGTTATCCTCTGGCCTACCTGATGTGAAAGTATTATGACTTGTTATTTGTACCATGCTTACAGTTTAGATTCGCTTTCTTCAAAGTTTTAAGCAATATCTGTGAAGTAATTCTGTTAAACTCTGGATAAGTATGGTTTTAAAATAAGAAAGTCTGCTGACATTCGGTTATTTATATAACTCTTGAACACAACCCTCAGCTTTCTCTATTCTTGTTTTTTATTAAGAGTATGTTGAATTATGAATTTAAGTGGCATAGCTGGTGACACGGAACAGGTTGCTAAATACTCTGACACAAGCACTACAGGGCTCTGGAGTGGATTTGTCACAAGCTAGCATCTCAGTGCAAATAGAGCTTGGGAAGCAAGCAGGTGGCAGATCAATTGCTACAACATCCACCCTTAAGGTTTTCTAAAGTTGCTTAGAATGTTAAACTTCCATTTTTCTTCAGTAGTATTCCATTCTATGGGACAAATGACTCATGGTCTTTGTTCTCATTTTGGATTAGGAAAACGATGCTCCCTCTGGCAATCAAGGGACAATCAGGACAAGGATTTCAACTTCTGAGGAATCTCATCAAGCCTTAAAGAAGCTTAAGACAAGTAAAGGCTAGTACAGCGGCATCATAATATTCTTTTCTTCACTAAATTTATTCATTTTTGGAAGCCTCCATCATGTTTTGGAGGGTTTATTCATGTCTTTATCATGATTGTACATGTAGTTTACCTTCAGTTTGTCAGGATGGACAGGGATTCTGACAGACATGTATTATCCAACTTTTTGTGTTTTGTCATAGATGCGTCAATTCTAAGCATTGAGAAGCTGCCTATTCATTCAAAGCTTCCATTCATGTAATGTTACCAGACAATAGCCTCTTTTTTTTTTTAATTTTTAATTTACTGATCGCACCAGGATGAGCAAATCTGTTTACTGAAGTGGAGCGACCTAGTTTCTCAAGCCTTACTTTTCAATTAGGTGGGAGATGGACCTTTGAAGCCGTGTACAGTATTCAGTCTTTTGTTTTCTTTGAACTTATAGTAACTTTGCTAGAGCTTCCTCAGAATTTCAGTCCTTGTCGGGAACTATGTACATGATTTGGTAAGGGCTAACGCATCCGTTTCATTTATCATTTCACTAAGAATGATATCAATTACAACTGATTTTATCATAATTGTAAGGTCAAGAGACGAAATTGTGAGTATGATTAATACTTTGTAGTGTACTAAAGGTTAGCGCGTAACATAGTAATTGGCCTCCTCTCTTTAGTATCTCCACAACTAGGAGCTTTTGCGTTCAAATATTTATTAGAATAAGATTAAGTGAGGCGTATTCTTAATTCAACCATTACACTCCCTATAAATTCAATTCAGATCCTCTATTTCAATAAATTTGTTTTAACCCTGTTCTGCCACAATACAAGGACGTTTTAATAAAACTCAATTTTGTTTTGTATCCATCAACTCTCTTCTAGCTTTAACGAAGTAGATGCCATTTCTTTTTCTTTTTCCTTTCTTTTTTGTTTATAGTTTACCAACACGTGAGAACGTCAAACAGAGAAACCAAAAAGCCAAGTTGTGTCTCTTTCACACTTTTTCAACATGTTTCACGTATTTTCAAGGAAGAAAATTCTTGAGAACTTGGAAGAAAAATTCACTCGAATTAACCCAAAATTAGATATAGCTACCACGTGATTTAAAATCACTGGCATTTTTCTTTAGTTTCTAAATACATTGCAAGTCACAGTAAATTTTCGGTGCTTTTGAGTTCATCCTTCATATTAAACAGGTTTTTTTACGAGTAAAAAGCTTTATCATTGCCAAAAGCAAGCTCTTCTTTACTGATTCTTTCCTATTACATAGGTGATGAATACTTTTCAATGTTAATTTTCTATGAAAAATTTAAATATTTTACTTTTTGGAGGAACATGCCACCAAAATAGGGCTTGAATGGAGATTTTGGCAACTCTTTCATGCATAAGCAAATCAATATTAAGAAAATCAATCAAAAGGCTGAACCTTTTATGGATAGAATTAGAACCATAAAAATTTTGTTGTGGGAATAATGTTAATGATAAAGAATGATCATTTTGTGAGGGTTGACCAGTTTTCTCTAAGTGTTGCAATGAGAACTCCTTTTTAACTCTCTTATTTCTAAAACTCAAGTCAACTATCATGGTCTTATGTTGTATTGTTCTACTTCTTTTTCCCCTTCAGTTTCTTCAATGCCTTTGTTGCACAATTTCTTACAGTGATTATTGTGCGTGCTTCACAATGGGACGCCACTGTTTGATTTAACCAAAAGTTACTACTAGGGCGATAGTGACAAAGATTCATGATTAGTTCAAGAAACCATTTGATCTGGGCTTGAACGATTCTGAAACTTATGTTTCATTCTGAATGTGTTTGAGCCCAGTACCAGAAGAGCCTACAAAATTGAAACTTACCTGAATTTTCGATTCCCAAAGACTATCCAAGATACAGTAATTACTAGGTCCCCTTAATCATTCACAAGCTCCTCAAATTCCTATACTCTGTTTCAAGAAAATTCTTTAGAGCAAGCTTTCCTGTACTATGAATCATTCACAAGCTTTCTCTCTATTTCCCTTGTGTTTGCCTCTGATCCTACTTTAGCAAAAGGAATTAGCATTTTCCCCCTTGATGGTGCATTTTTTTTAGTTTTTCTTATTTTAGTTTATCTTCTTTTGCTGAAAAAGGAAAAGTAATAACTTTTACAGCTCAAGCTCATTTAATTGTTCCAGTAAACAGAAAGAAGGAAGATTAGTATATAAATGTTTTCTTGGAGTTGTGTAGTATGGTAGATCCACGAACATTTTTTAAATAATTTGTTTAGGACTAGCTGTTAGATATTTATTTAAGTTTAATGCTAAAGGATTCATTTTTGCTTCTTAATTAAATTGTGAATTCTACGCTTAGTGGTTCTCTATATCATAAAAGTGAAGTATCTATTTTCATTTTTTTTCATTTGTCTTTTTGGGTTTTTGCTTTAAGATCAAAGCTAATAATTCTATGGTGGGTGCATCTTCGTCTTGTCAACGGTTAAATTTTGAAGATGATAATGGAGTTGGCAAGAGTGAAGGTGAAGATGAGCTTATAGTTGTCATGAGTTTAAACAGTAATCAAGATTTGCAAGCTACCCGCTCATTTGTATCCAAAGAATTAATACCAAAAATTGGAATGGAGTTTGAGATAAAAGAAGATGCTTACTAATTCTATTTAGCATATGCTAAAGAAGTCAAGTTCGGGATAAGGAGAAGCAGAAACCAAAAATATAAATCTAGAAACTTCATTAACAGAAAGTTTTATTGTAGTGCTAAAGGCAAATAAGGAAAAGACAAACGAGATATGTATGTAATAGCAGCACACCTTGAAACAAGGTTTGGTTGTGAAGCTAAAATGAAAGTAAGTTGTCAAAAAAGCAAAAAAATCTATATGGTTTAGTTTATTGAGGAGTATAATTACTACCTATCGAGTCCAAACAAGACGCACTTACTCAAATCTCACCGAAAGATAAATTTATCTGCAGCAATGCAAATTGAAATGGCAAATGATGTAGGAATCCCACCAAAGGCATCTCATGATCTCATGGTTACGCAAGTATTTGGTGGAGAGAACTTAGGTTTCATACCAAATGTCTATGGAAATTACTTACGGTCTAAAAGAATAAGAGATGAGAAAAGAGGGGATATAGGAGGCGTTCTGGAATATTTGCATACAATGCAATTTGATGATTTGAATTTTTTTTTATTTTATCCAAGTTGATGAAGATAATTTAATAAACAATATTTTCTGGTCAGATGCAAAGATGAGAGCCGATTACTTAAATTTTGGTGATGTGGTTTGCTTTGACACAACTTACCTAGAAGAAAAATGAAGGTCGTCTCCTTGCATTATTTATAGGTGTAAATCATCACAAGCAGACTACACTTTTTGGTTTTGCATTGTTGTATGATGAGACATCCCTCACATTTAAAATGATTATTTGATACTTTTGTGAAAGCTACGAGTCATAAAAGACTTAAAAAATTAGTCTTACAGACCAAGATGCAGCAATGGCAAAGGCTTTAGCACTAAGATTACCTGAAACTCATCATCACTTATGTATTTAGCAAATTTATCAAAATGTCGCCATCCATTTAAGTGGTATTTTCTTTCAGTTCAAAGATTTTGCTAGAGATTTCTGCTCATGCATACATGATTTTGAAGAAGAGGAAGATTTTGTAAATGCATGGAATGATATGTTACGCAAATGCGAACTTGAAGACAATGATTAGTTGAGGTGCATGTTTGGGATAAAGGAAAAATGGGCTTTAATGTATGAAAAAATGTTTTATGCAGACATGATGACAACATAAAGAAGTGAGAGCATGAATAGTATTGTAAAAAGATATGTCACTTATCAACATAAATTCTTGGAGTTTTTTCATCACTTTGAAAGACTCCTTAAATATCGTAGATATGAAGAGTTAAAATTTTGATTTTAAATCAAGTACAAGTATTCCCTCATTATTGTGTCTAATTGAAAATTTGAAATATGCAGCGAGTGTTTACACTTCGGGGGTGTCAAGTGCTTTCTAAATGAATGGTGTAATTCTCATGATTCTTGTATTGAAAGTTTTTGGAAGGTTGGATCAATCGCAAAATATCAAATTACTCCTCCTAAAAAGAGCTATTCCCATATAGTTACTTATGATTGATCAAATGGAAAAGTTGATTATAGCTATAGAAATTCAAGTTTGTTGGAATTTTTTGTTCTTATGTTTTGAAAGTTTTTATTGTGAAAAATATTATGGAGATCCCAAGTCAGTACATATTGAAAAGATGGACACGTAAAGCAAAACTTGGATTCGTGGGAGTTGAAAATTTAGGAGTCAACATAAGTAATTTGGATCCCAAGATATGTCAAAGTATACAGTATAAGGAATTGTGTGAGCTATATGTTCAATTGGTTACAAAAGCAGCTGATAGTTAAGAGACTTACAAAATTGTTAATAATTGTATTTGAAAGATTTTGGAAATCTTGGATGCCATACTTCAAGGTAATGGATCAACTGTCCAACACTCAAATGCGAGCTCAAATGTTAGATTACAAGGTGAAAGATGGTTCAATATTCAAGTGTTATAATAGATCACTTGAACCAAAATGGGATTGAAATTTGCGAAATGAACGGTATTGGAATTAAAGGAATCAAAGTCAAGAAGAAAACTATTTCAGGTAAAAGTTGAGGGGTGGCTTAGAGAAGGCTTTGAAAAAAAAGGAAATCAACCAAAAAATTTTAGACTACAACAAATCTTACAATTGCAACACCAACATTACCATTTAATCTTAAGGTTTTATTTGTAAATTTTTTAATTCTTGAATTCCATATCCCTTACATAATGATATTAACTTTTTTCTATTTTATATGTGAGATAGGGTACAACTAAAAATGTTCAAATTGCCCTAGCAAATGTCACAACCTCAGCACTAACATTATCATCTAATCTTAAATTATCATTAAAAGAATTTTTATATTCTTGAATTTGATGTCCCTTATATAATGCTATTATTTTTTTCTTTTTTTTGGGTGAGACAGGGCATGAGAGAAAACTTTCAAACTACATCAAGTCAATATATAATTCCGTATCAAAGAGACAATAAAGTTAAGGTTTGATTAGTTTTTTAAACTGCAACAGTCATGTGTTATTTAATTTCTCATTAATTTTTTCTTTGTTTTTTTAGTATGCAAATCAAATGGAAGGAACTGAGATTTGTATTGATAATTGAAAGATGGTTCAAATTCACCAACTATATTATTTGTCTAAATACTTTCTCCAATTACATGTTACTTTTTAATAAAAAATATTCAATGTTTTAACAATATTTTAATCATATACTTTTTAACTTTTTTGATGATAGGTTGTCTCTGTCAATTCAAGTCAAACAAATTATATTAAAGGTGTTCTATTTTCTATGGACATGATCAACTCCCAATTGGTTATTATCTTTTGCTATAATACTATTATAACAACATTTTGTTCAATAATTTATTCACGATTTACTGATGATACTGGTTTTTATGATTCTTAGGCACAACAACCATACGGTGTGTTCAATGTGATGGTAAATAACTTACGACAAAACAATACTATTAACCATGATAGTGCTAATATAGGTTGTTTTGTTGAGACGCGAGATTATCAAGTTTCATGTCTAGGAGGCATGTTTTGTAAATACAAAGTGAAAAGAAAGAAGAGTGTTTAAGTTAAATTATGCATCTTTATCGACGAGGTACATGCTTTGTTTCCTACTGAAAATTGACAATTTCTTTCTTATACTCTCATTATTATGTAATTTTATATATTTTCTATAAATAATGAATCCTTATGTTAAAAAATTTTCTTATGCTAAAGTGTGAAATGTTTAATTCTTGAGATTGTCATGAAACTATTGACAATGGTGTGGACAAAAAAAATAAACATTGAACTTCTAATTTTTTCGGGGATGACATTATGGGGGAAATATTAGCAAAAGTGAAAATGTAAATGAAACCATAATGTAAATGAAGTCGTGGGAAACTCATGGTGGAATGGAAAAAAAAAACAACAACTTGTATATAGATGTGTCTTCATAGGTTAGAATCTTGAAAGTAATATTCTTAAAAACAAGTCAATACTAGTCAGTTTTAAGAATAAATCACAGTCTACAATTATAATTACCAAAAATGATCTTTGGGTTCATAAGCTAGAAAATTCTAATACAAGTATTGGCTTTAACTCTAAATTTTCATGAATATGTGCTAAAGAGAGCAAAGAGAAGAAAGAAGTTGAACCGGTTGCCTTTAGAAAAATGAGCACCTTCATCAAGAAGAAGGACAAAAAACAAGAATACTCTTCTTGAGCAAAACCCATCCAAAAAGTTTTACTTCCTATGCATTAAACAACCATATGTTTCTAGCATTCAAAAAGTTATGCATATCTTGGATTACAACAAATAACAAGTCTATATGCATACATTTATCTTAAACAACTAGACTTCAACTCATGCTAGAAAGGCAATATTAAGTGAAGACATAATTATTGTTTTTTAAGGTCATATTATTGTTTTGTTCCTAAACATCAAACAAATGGAAAAAGTCAATATCTTAAAACTACATAAGGCAATTTAGCACTATTTTTCAAGTAAAAAATGAAAATTACTGGGCCAACATACACTTAGAAAATTCATACAATTCTCATCTTATTTAACAGAATAATAGGGAAGATACATAAGAAATGCATGCTGAAGCAAAGGCCCAAATTTTCACTAACATAATAGTTTTTTATTATGAGATTTTGTAGAAATCCTATGTTGTAAGAATCCCTTAAACAAAACATCCTAGTACCATCTAGAATTGATTAAATCAGAAGGATAAAAAGCAGGGCCAGAGATGGTTATAGAAACTGAAACTATTCATTCATGCACATGATTTCCAAAAACTAATTAGAACTTTAGAAGAAAAATAAAAGACAAAAAGAAAAGAAATGATCATGGGTTGAAAACGAGGTCTCCACATTTGCATTTCCAACTCATGGGCTTGTAGTTGGAGTAATCAGGGGTAAGAAATTATAGAAACTGCATAGGAAATTATTGAATTCTTGTGCCCATCTTTGATTTGGAGATTTGTGGGCACCAAAATGGCTTCATAGTGCCTATACCTTCACTTTAGAGAATGTCATCAAGCAATCGTGAAGCGCAATCTATTTTTTCTTTCATTTTTCTAAAAAATAAGACATTAAAGGAAGGATAGGAAGTAGACACATAGCTTGATTGCTCACGAATCAAAATCACTTTGAAATCGTCAAACTATTACTTCAAGATTCAATCAAAATTTAATTTTTATATATAACTTGCAAAACTAACTTCCCAAACCACCATCTAAAATTAATCACAATTTTGAAATCAAGGAATGAAAGAAAAATAAAGCAACGTGTACAGACCTACAATGAAAGGGACATAGATTTCTGTAAACAAGCCCTGCAAAATTTCAACAAAAATTAAACATGATAAAAGGTGGGGAAATTTATGCTGCTAAGTTTTTTCATCTTCATTTACAAGATACCACGATACCAACACATAGATCTTTTATAAATTTCTTTATCATCATCCACATCTAATGAAAATCTCCATTTCCTGTCCCTAAAATCTACAATCTTTGTTTGAAAATTTTAATCTTTTTCCATTTTTCCGTCTTTTAATTGAATTAAAGAATCCCATTCATCTTCCCCGATGAAGAAAAATCCCAAGATAATTTTTAGAAAAAAAAAAGAGAAGATCATAACAAAGAAAAGGAATAACATGGAGAATGATTTAATATTTTTAAATCGATGTAGGGAGGAACACAAAATAACCGGCCTTTCTTTTCTTCATGTTTCTCTCTAGTCCAAGATCAAAGAAAATTAAGGATTGAGAATGGGAAATAAAGGCTAGAAGAAAAAAAGCAAAGGAAAGGGAATACATCGACCTGGCTTAGGCGAGAGCAAAGCCAACACCATGTTTAAATGAAAAAGTTTGGTTTTATTAAAATGTCATTGTATTATGGTAGAACAGGGTTGGAACATATTTATTGAAACAAAGGATCCGAACTTCTACAAATTATGTTCACTAAATAAAGAAAAGAGCATACAACTAATGCAGGGGATGAGCCATTAGTAATAATGGTAACTACCAATTGACATTAATATTCGAAATAAGATTACTAAATTATTATAATATAGGATATTTCTTATGCCTATAATAATATTAAATGTATGATACTTCCTCATAAATTGGAGTTTAAATGCAAGAATCTCAATATTAGGACTATATAAAGGCATATTTAAACTTCTTCCAAATTTTATTTTAGTTGCACTTGTGATAATAAACTTGCCCATTCAACTATTCATTACTTGTAAATAAAAACATGATCATTTTTATTTTAATGAAACATGTTAGAATATATTTTAGTTTGCAAGAATAATTTTATCATCATTAGAATAATTTTGTCGATATTATGTTTATCAAACTTTATTTTTGATTTTTACTTCTATTTTCCTTCATTTTCTTAAAACCAAAATTTTCTATTCTTTTTTCTTTTAGAATGTCCGATAACTAGTAGAAAATTTTCTTAAGAAAAGAAATATAATAAAATCCTTACATCCTTTTATATTGGTTCATTGTTCGAGAAGTTTTTCCATTATTTAAATATTTAACATAATATTATCTATATTGAGATAAATATTTATATCAAATTTCATGAATCTAAGATATTATATCAAAGATGTAAATACCATATTGAATTTAGTATGTTTAGTTGATAGAATACTGATACCAATTAATATCATGCACTGTTTTAAATAAATTTAAAAAATTATAAAATAGTTCTTTAATTTTATATAATGACAATTTAACCCCCTTAAATTTGCATTTAAATAAAAATTTTATCTAAAAAAACATAATGATATAAAATTAGTATAAACTCTTTTATTTTTTTAGTGTCTAAACTCTTTCGCCAATCCCTCCCCTCACTCATTCATTATTATTAAATATTAATATATATTACTTATTGATTTTAAATAAAAAAATATAGATGAATTCCATTTTCATTTTAAAGAGACATTATTAAATAGTGAAACTTTTTATCTAGATAAGAATCAAAGAAATTCAAGGTTAAAAATATTGATGTATAAATATCTCTTTTAATTTAAAAACTCTCTTGTAAATATTCTTTTTGACTCTAAATATTAGAATCCTCTATTTCGATACATAAAAAGTAATCAATTTAAAATAGGTCAAACTCAATATTTTTATTAAAATACAATTGGCTAAAAGTACAAATTGAGCTATATTGTTTTTACCATAGTATAACTTAAATATTAATGTTTCAAATCATTTAATTTCAACTTTAACATTTTTAAGACTCTTAAGTACACAGAAAATTAAACATAGTTAAATTTTCATTCGTTAAGATGATGTGGCATTTTAAATATTTTTTAAAATCAATTAGAGAGTCCCACCAGTAGGACACTAGTAATTTATTTTAAAATTATTAATATTTTAAATTAGTTTAATCATTCTTTATGTTAACTAGTTTAGTTAAATTTTATCTAAAATCCCTAATTTAATTGAACATTGCCCCTCCCCCCTCTTTGTTTTTTCATTGCCTTCTTTAGTGCATTTGGATACATATTCCTTTTTAGTTTTTTATTATTTGAGCCACCCTCTTCCCCTTCATTTGTGGAATGCTTTTTGCGCATTAGCTTTAAGGATGATAGCAGTTGAACTTATTTATGTGAAAAAGTGAAGAAATTCCATTGTTTGATAGACTGAAACCAAAACTAGGCTGGTCACTCTTTTGCCCAAATAAAGAACCAATTATGGTACTAAATGTTGACCCATCATTAGGAAATAACCCAAAGGTAAACATAGAAGTAGAAAAATTATTTTGGTGTTCCAATGATAGTAGTGTGTGAGATGAAGAGTGAAATGTAAGTAGTTGATTGTAAATAATGTAGTATTGTATATAGGCTAATAAGGAGAACAATGTCATGTAAATAATATGCGTGTTGCGTTGTAATTGACTGCCATCACCAACGATTATCATAGTCATTATTATAATAGTTGGTGTGGAAGGGAAACATTTAAAGAATAATAGATAATGATTTTCTATCTCTACATCTTCTTCTCTTCAACTTCTCTTCTTTCATTATCTCCTTCTTGGATATTTGCAATCCCTAAATTCTTAAATTAGATTTCAATAATTATCTATAATAAAATTGGTATAAGAGCTTGATTCTGGACCACTGTTGACGTTGTAAATGTCAAAAGGCAGCCGAGGAAAAGAATGGAGATGTGTGGCAGAAGGCTTACAAAGTCTGATGCAAGAATTAGAAGTAAGCCATGAACGAAGCATACAAGAGTTAAAGGAGTGAACTGCTCAGTTGTACCAAAAGGAGCATGTCAATCATGGTGTATAAAGAAGTACTAATTAGAGAGTTCCAAAAAATGGAAACTGTGATGGTTGCTATGGGGGACACCAGTTCCTACATGGTGTAGCAAGATCGAGTTACTAGTATTAAACGAAGAAAAATTGGGAGCTTGGGCGTTTAAATGTGAGCATTTTTTTACGTTGCATCGAACTCTTACAGAATTGAAGGTGAGTACATATGCGATGTATTTGGAAGGTAAGGAATTGGCTTGGCATGAATTGTATATGAGGAATAAGCTAACTAGAAATCCTCGTAGTTAGGGTGAATACCTTTTGGCGTCAAAACAAAGGTTTAGAGAAGTAGTTTTTAAGGACTCGATGGATCGGAAGAGTTGAAATAATTGAGGTAGAAGGATCTGCGAAAGAATATTGCACTGAGTTTGATATGTTATCTCAAAAGCTAGTGATGTCTGAGCCTTATTTAGTGAGTATGTTCTTGAAAGGGTTAAAGCCGAAGATAGAATATTGATATAATTCCACTCTTGCGTACCTATTCGAGGAAAAAATAGATAGAACGTGACAAGGAGAAAATGGCAAGAGACCAATTCCAGTTTTACTAGATGTTAGATCTACACGATCTATATGTGGCTAAGTAATTTCCTGCACATTCTTTCTAACTCCAACTTTACTATTTCATCCTTTATCTTCTAGTTTCTAGACAATTAGTTATGTTTGTTAGCAAATAATACTCCGAGATATCTACTATAAATATCATAGGAATTGTTTGGTTATGATTCTTAACAACTAATACTGTGGGATATCTACTATAAATATCATAGGAATTGTTTAGTTAGACGCATCTTGTATTGTCATTTGAATTTCAAGTTGGACATTTGTCCTCTCGAATTGGATTGGTTTTATTGGTTGTAATTGTGTCAAGATTCTTCCACTTTTTGTAGCTAATAAACATTTATATTTTGCTTTGTACCTTTATTCCATTCTGTCCTATACTGCTTGATCCAGGTTGGTTTCCACTAGTTCTTCCACCCCTAACCTGAAACACAAAACCCCCACACTAAGCCTCCTCCTAATCCACAAAACACAACCCCATGACCCCTGTCACCAAATGTAGACCCTATAGCGATATAACTCACTTCAATTGCCTCCCAGCTTGATGCCATGGATACACTAACAAGAGACAATGGCAACACTTAAGGCTACTAATAGTGGAGTGACACCAGCTGATTATGTTCCAGCAACAACCTACAAAGGCAAGGCAAAGGGGTTACCCTCTAACTCTCCAGAACCACAACAATCGATTTGGTCAGAAGCCAAAGCCGAAGATGTTGATAGTCTGTGGTGGCAAAGGAGTCCATTTTTACATCCACACAAGAAAATCAAATTTTCAAGATTTGAACGAGGTGACCCTCACCATTGGATACTTAAAACAGATAAATATTCCCACTATTACCAAACCCTAGATGAACTTAAGGTCAATATTGTCGCTATGTACCTTGAAAGAGACGCACTGGATTTCTTTCATAACTGAACAATGAACAAACCCTCATATATTGGGATGAACTTTTGTTTATTGGGATGAACTTGTTAAGGCATTGCAAGAAAATTACGATTCAAGTAAGTTTCAAAACCAAGATGAACATTTATGTAGAATCTGCTAAACCGGGACCATTCAGGAGTACTGTCAAGAGCTCACGAAATGATTCGCAAAAGTGTCAAACTAACCAAACCACTGCTTATTAGGCATTTTCCTTAATGTACTATGCGAGGACCTCAAAGAAAATATGAAGATACGTAAGTCTCGTACTTTATATAAAGCCATAAGTTTGGCCACAGAATTTGAGTTTAAATTAGGAACAAATCATATGACCAAGGGACAACTGGCCTAGCTCCTCTTGAACCTTCCATGAGAAAATTGCAATATTGGAACACACATCCTGATAGTTGCTTGCACCCTTCCACCGTCCTTTCATATTGCTGACACTCAAATTTGACTCACCCTTAGGATGTCGAGCGCTAAAATAGACTTACTAAGGTTTGTGTTTCCAATGTAACGAGACATTTGGGCCTAGTCACAGATACAAAACAGGTTCTTTTCCTTTTTGGAGTTCATTGACGGTAATAAAGAGGATGACAAAGTTAACGAGGCCGACCTAGATGACACTTCTGTAGGTGTAGCACAAACTAACCTTGTTGAAATTAGTTTACAAGCAATTATCGAAAAGTCAATTAGTACCATCATGAAACTCCAAGGCATTATCGACAACAGAAAGGTTCTCATAATCGTTGACAGCAGTTCAATGCATAACTTCGTGAATGAAAATATCGTCAAAGATCACAAGTTCCCGGTGCAATTTGTTCCTTCTTTTGGAGTCAAAATAGGCAATAGTGAGGTTATTCGTCATATTTGAATCTGCCGAAATGTCGCGATGCAATTTTCAGGATTGAAAGTCACTCAAAATTATTTTCCCTTCTTAATTGGAGGTACTAATCTATAGTCGTTTGCTTCTCTTAACACTGTTCAAGCTAATTGGAATGAGATGTTCCTCATTCTTAATTTGAATGGAAGGAAATATAAGCTACAAGGAGTCCCTCACAAAGCCCAATCAAAAGCAACTACGAATATTTGGCAAAAGAGAATAATCTGTCAGGTACTAATCATACCCAGCATCCAGAAATTCATACCTTGCTTCACGAATTTGAGTTTGTTTTTTAGGAACCAAATTCTTTAACACCCTTTCAATCACAGACCCATTCCATACCCTCTCATCCCAAATTCCAAATCCCCTAACATTAGGCCTTACCGATATCCATATTTTCAAAAATCTGAAAGTGAAAGGCAAGTTTTATAATTACTTCGCTTAGATTTTATTCACCCCGGTTCTAGCTCTTTTGCCAGTCTTATTCTTTTAGTTAAGAAAAAGGATGAAACTTGGCAAATGTGCATTGTTTATAGATCCTTGAGTGAGATTATTATACATAAAAAAATACCCAATACCAAATATAGACAAGCTTCTTGATTAGTCACATGGTGCAACCATTTTTTCCAAGATTGATCTGCATTCGGGATATCATCAAATCTATGTCACTCCAGCTAATATTGCCAAAATAGCTTTTCAGACTTACTCTGGAAATTACAAGTTCACCTAATGTTGTTTGACCTCACCAACACCCCATCAACCTTCCGAATTGTAATGAACGATCTTTTTAGGCCACACCTAAGAAGATTTATTTTTGTCTTTTTCGACGACATCTTAATCTACAGTCCATCAATTGAGCAACACCTAAAACATCTACAAATTGCACTCGAACTTATCTGTGACAACCATCTTTTTACTAGGGCCTTAAAGTGCTAATTCGACCAAACCCAAATATTCCTTTTGGTTTTTTAAGGTATCTTTCAAAGGTGTTGAAGTTGATTAAAACAAGATTCAAGCAATCCAATATTGGCCCGTTCCATCTAAAATGAAGGAGTTACGTGGATTTTTCGAATTAACAAGGTACTATCGTAGTTTTTTGTGGAATTATGGTGTTATTGATTGACCATTAACAGATCTCACAAAGAAAATGCAGTTCAGTGGTCACTAATAGTTGACAAGGCTTTCTAACGGTTCAAAAATGTTCTAATTTTGGTTCCTATGTTGCAGCTTCTGGATTTCAGCCAACTATTTACAATGGAATTTGACGTCTCCATTAAAGGAATTGGAGCTATACTTCTTCAAGACGATCATCTTCTGGCCTATTTTATTAAGGGATTCTCCTTCTCTTAACGATTAAAATCTACATATGATAGAGAATTACTTGCTTTTTTTCTAGCTTTACAAAAATGGAGGCATTACCTCTTGGGACAACATTTCTGTGTCAAGACAAATCATTTCAACCTTAAATTTTTGCTAGAGCAACGTATCACTACCAACAAACAGCAAAGGCTACTCATGAAGTTGTTATCATTTTATTTTTCCATTATTTACAAGGTTAAAAAAGAAAACAAGGGAGCAAATGCACTTTCCCAACATCCACAACATGCAAAATTTCTCACTTTTGCTCTTTCGGTCTGTTTAGACTTTATGGATTTACAGGAAGTTCTTCAATTGGATCCTTATACTAGAGAAATTATGAAGACATTTTCCAAAGACTCCACTTCTTGTCCAAATTTCTAGGTGGCAGAGTAGAAACTTTATTACAAGAATTGTTGGTGACAAGATCTTAGTGTACTTCCAAAGTACAGATTTCAAGAAGTGAAAAGGAGGGTGTTGGAGTTGGGAAAATGATTCCTATCAAAACAAGCAGTGGATACTTGGCAAGTGAATGCATACTTCTGCATAAGGATGCTGTAAGTTGACAGGAGATAAGAATTAGAATTGAGTTTCATAATTGACTCATAACATTGTTCAATTAACTAATCAATTGTGTGAATCATAGGAAATTATTAAACAAATATATTGCAGTTACAAAGATGAGATTTAATAGGAGGTGATCGACTATGAACTAATTAAAGTAGCTGGAAGAAGAAATAATAATGATATTAAGACACTTAACGATGGATTGGAAAAGAAAAGAAATAGAGGTAGAGATTAGGAAAAGGAAATATAGACCCAAAGCTTTATATAGAACTTTGAGAAATGGAAAAATAATTGAGGTACAAATAAAGAAGTATATTTGAGATAAGGTTGTTAATTGATTATTTCCACTATATAAACAGTGAATTAGAAAAAGAAGAAAATAGATGTAGAAGTAAAGGAAAAAAGATAGCCACAAAGATGATGAAAATAGAAAAAGATAGACACAAAGATGATGAAAAATAGAACTTTGAGATAAGGACAAAAGTAGAGTTAACGAAAGAAAAGAAAGTTATTTTAAGATTGGAGAAAAAGAAAAAGAATAGAGGTAGAGATAAAAGAAATACATGGAATAAGGGTGTTTTAGTTATGTTAAAAATAAATTTATTGATTCTATGATTAGAATTATAGACTTCAATTCAATTTTAATTGCTTAATTAGATGAACGAATCAAATCCGCTTACTTGTTCTTTTATTGATTTATAATTGAATTCTACATATTTCAAGTAAGAAGTTGTTAGATAATAACTAATAAAGAACCACATTAGGTTAGATTTAAGTTGGTAGGAGTTTTATTATAAGTTAAGCAATTCACACACTTCCTTACAACCATCATTTTCATTCCACGTGCATTATGAAATTGCTTAAGATGAATGCTACATGTCATCTCTGTAGATACAACATTCTTAAAGGGAAAGAAGAGTGAAGAGATTCAAGTATAAATTCAACTTTATAGTGTTCTTGTTGTCTATCTATACAGAAGAAATCAAAGTTTTACAAGTTCCAGTGAAGAACTTTGTTTGTTTCTATTGTCAAAACTAGCATCAGCTTACTTTTGTATGCACAATGTAACTTTTGGTCCCGTTATGTGGTTTTAGCTAGTCATGTAATAGTTTAGCAGTCTATAAATATGCAACATGTTCAATTCAAAGATGGTTTAGAACTTACATACTTCAATTGATGTTTGTTTATGTATTCTTTCCTCCATTTTTCCACTTTTGTTGAATATTACGCAAAAATGAGGCATGAGTTGTGGATTTATGTAATAGCATCAATATATTTCTATATTATTAATTAATAAAAATGTCACAGTAAGGCAGTTGAAGTAGCTCAGTTGGTTAGAACTCTATTTCATATCAATTTATGTAACATTTAGAATTATATTTCATATCAATTTCTATAATATTTAGAACTCTATTTCATATCAATTTTTGGTTTTGATAATTGGGTTGTATGTACTCTTTCAACTATTCAATTTGTTGATCTAAAGCACCAAAATTGAAAACTAACAATATTTCAATTAGGTTATTTAACATGGAGCATTTGATGGAGAAAATATTAATAAGTGAGTAACACCTATTGGTCTTTTGCGTATCCATTATGCTGCTGTTGCTCTTCTTTATTACAATTAATAATGAGAATTATTTAAGTTGTATACTTTTTTCCTGACAATAATATACCCAATTATTTTTTAATACTTTTTAAGTTAAATCATAATGGAGAATATGGAATCATCCTCTACTCATGGTAAGTCTGATCCAGCATGAAATTATTTTTCTTCTTCTCAAACATCTGGTGGGAATATCTAATATAACTGTATGTTTTGTGGTAACATATTTAAAGGGGAGGAATTTTTAGAATGAATGAACATCTTGCTGGTGTTAAGGGTAATATTGCTTCTTGCAAAAAAGTACCACTTAATGTATATGATATGATTGGAAAATATTTACAGCAACAAGGAAAAAAGGAAAAGGAAAATAAAGAGGCTCATGATATATCTTTTGTACATGATGAAACACTACAAGTATTAGATAAAGGAAAAAAGAAAAGCTGCTATTGACATTGATTCTACATATTTTATTTC
>JANZXR010000006.1:28551133-28566868 GCA_027575705.1 Erythroxylum echinodendron
ATGTCATGAATGCATGTACAGATATTTTTATGTGCACATATCACTGTTCACAAATGCATGAGCATGAGATGTGTTTTTCCTAATTTCTCTGATTTACCACACTTAGACCCGTTTCTCTGGTCCTACCCGTTCTACGGAACCGGGATGTTACAAAGGATGTTTTAAACTCATCTTCGGAATTTTATTCTTGAATTAATGAGAATTTGATTGTTTATGTGTTTATTGGATATTGTTGTGGTTTGATTTTGCTATTGCATAATTCGATAATAAACTAAGAGGGTGAATTGAATGAAAATGATTAAATTGGACTAACTAGAGTTAGGTGATCTAATAGAAACTAGAATTAAATCATATTGATAATTTGTGCAAAGAGAGATCTTGTATAGGTTTCTGATAGTTTATTAGAGAATTTTAGAATTAATTAGGGTTTTGGATAGGTTGTGAATTAAGGGGTTGTAACTTCCATAATCTGATTAGCGATAATAGTTATAACTCGAGAGAGAAAATTCAACCCTAGGATAATTTAGAACCAACAATCCAATAATTCATAATCCGTTAAGTTAGCATTAAGGATAGTAAAATTCCCTTTCTCTTAATTGATAATTTTCTTCGGTTGATTCTTGGGTGTGTTGCAAATTGTTTAGTTATTAGTATTTTCGTGTTTGATTCTTAATTTGATTGATTGAATTAAATTATCGTATTAGTTTTGTTGCATCTTTAATTTATGTTATTTGTTTTTGGCCTTAGATTTTAGGATTATATTAGTTCCCTCCTTGGGAGATCGACACCTTTGATACTATGCTAATGAACCGTGCACTTGCATATTATCGAGGGTTAATAATTAAAACTTACACACAACCAAACCCCAATCACAAAGCTTGGCTAAGTTTCCTGAGAAGAAATGGACAAACGTGTGGGGTGATGGGTATATGATTTGTAGTTTTATGATTGGGAATAGAGATGATTTTATTATAGGGAAAAAATGACCAACTGAAGGAAGCACGTTATTCACTATTAGAGGTAAAGTCAGGAGATCAAATGGGTGGATTCCATAAAAAGCTACATGAGTTACTAAAATAGTTTAATGTTGCTTTTGAGGAACCAAGAGGATTACTCCCTTTTCTATTCCGTGATCATCGAATTCCATTAAAAGAAGGAGCATAAGCTATAAATCTAAGACCTTATAGATACTTTGGAGTGCAAAAACGTATTATAGAAGAGTTTGTGGATTATATGTTGCAACAACGAACAATCAGACAAAGTGTAAGCCCTTTTTCATCCCTGGTAATTTTGATCAAAAAGAATGATGGCTGGTGGTGATTTATGTTAATTACAGGTCACCAAATCAATGCACCATAGAAGATAAGTTTCCTATTCCATTGGTGGAAGAGCTCTTTGATGAGTTGAATGGCATGCAAGTTTTTTCTAAGTTAGATCTTACAGAGGGTTATCATCAAATTCACGTATATAAAGAAGATGTTTATAAAACAACTTTTCGTACTCACGAAGGACATTATGAATTTCTCGTAATGTCTTTTGCGTTAACAGATGCCCCAGCTACCTTCCAGAGCTTAATGAATCAAATCTTCAGGAAGTATTTGTGAAGATTGTTCTTGTGTTTTTTTTATGATATCTTGATATATAGTGGTTCTTTTGAATTGCATTTAACACATCTAAAGTTAGTATTGGAGATTTTACAAGAACAGTAGCCGTGTGTGAAACTTTGTAAATGTACATTTAGAGTCGGTCAAGTTGAATACCTGGTGCATATCATTAGTAGCAACGGTGTTTTGACAGACCCAAAGAAATTTAGGTAGTAGCTTATTGGCTGCAACCATAAAGCTTAAAAAACTCAGAGAATTTTTGGGTTTATGTGGATATTATAGACGAATTATTGAAAGGTATGGGCAGATGAGTAAACATCTTATGAATTTGCTGAAGACCATTTAGCTAGACAAGGGAGGCCAATGGTGGCATTCGAAGCATTAAAGCAGTCACTAAAAACAACCCCGTGTTGGCTCTTCCTAATTTTTTGAAAGAATTTGTAGTGGAGTAGGTGCAGTATTGATGCAAGATAATCATCCTATAGCCTTTGTGAGTAAAACACCGTCTAATAAGTTTAGACATCTTTTGGTATATGAGGAGTTTTTGGCGTTGGTAATGGCTGTGAAACAATATAATGACCGCATTATGTAACTAAGAAACTTTTTATGATTCAAATAATCATCATAGTTTAAAATATTTAATGGATTAGAAAATCACAGCCACTTTCTAACAAAATTGGATGCCAAAGTTGTGGGGTTTTGATTTTTCTATTAAGTACAAGAAAGGAGTAGACAATTCTATAACAAATTCACCATCCAGAGTGATTAGTTCTGAGCTTTTTAATTTAACGCTTTCACAAGTTTCAAAAATAAAGAAATTGGCAATATGATACAGCCCTGTAGAAAATAATTCAACAAATTCAGAAAGGGGAGAATAAAGGAATAACATGGGTGAATGGTGTTCTACGATGGAAAGGTCGAATGGCGGTGGGTAATTTAACACATTTTTGTATTAAAGTCATTAACCTTTCAAATGCTTCTACTCAAGGTGGTCATTCAGGTTGGTTGGGAACTTATAAAAGATTGAGTGTTCACTTTTTTTGGAGAACGTTACAACAAGAAGTTAGGGAGTTTGTGCAAAAATGTTAAGTTTGTCAATGAAATGAATACAAAACTACTGCTTGCCTAGGTTACCTCAACCATTACCTATTCCTCATTATCTGTGACTGACATTAGCATGGATTTTGTGGAAGTTTTACCACTATCAAAGGGAAATTAGGTAATATTTTCAATTGTGGATAGAATACGCAAATATGCTCATTTTTTGCCTTTTTGTCATCTATATAAAGCTGAAAAATTTGCTAAACTCTTCATGGATCACATTTTTAAGATACATGGTATGCCTCAAACAATTGTCAGTGATAGAGATGTATTTTCACAAGTATATTTTGGAAGGAATTGTTCCGTCTTCAAGGAGTTAAACTTCAAATTTCCACTACTTACCATCTCCAATCGGATGGACAAACAGAGGTGCTTAATCGTACCCTTAAAGCTTACCTTGTTTAGCAAATGGAGTCATGTGTTATCGTTGGTGGAGTGGTGGTATAACACTACTTTTCATTAGGCTATTAATGTTACTCCATTTCAATTTGTGTATGGTTTTCCACCTCCAATATATACTCTGTATTTATTCGAAGACTCTTATGTTTTAGCAGTGGATCAAATGTTGGCAAGTAAAGAAACTATGCTTAACATAATTCATTTTCATTTTCATTTTCAATAAGCGCAACATTGCATGAAGCAAATGGCTGATCATCGTCGACAAGAGAGAACATTTGTGGTGGGTGATTATGTGTATCTTGAGCTGCAATCTTACTGTCAGCAGAGCATTAAAAGACGTTAATTGCAAAAGTTCCTTTCAAGATTGTTCGGAAGGTAGGAGCTGTGGCATATTAGCTAGATTTACCTGTAAAAAGTACGATCCATCATACTTTCCACCTTTCGCAGCTAAAGGGAAGAATGTCTGATTCTGCAATATCTTCACCAATACTACCATGTAAACGCGAGTCATCAGCTCGCGTTGACTACGTCCCTGCCCTTTGTAATTTAAAAATATCACAAATTTGAAATGGGTTAAAGAGAGATGCTTTGACTTCTCTCTAACCTCCCACTACTAACACTTCCTTTCACTTTTCTCTTCTTTCTCTCATTCTCATTCTCACCCTAATTTCACGCTTTCAGCTAGATTCACCACCTATTTCTGAAACCACCTCTAGGGTCATTTTTTACCTTTCCATTTCCTAATCCTTTCCTGCCTTTGAATCTTTCCTTTTCTAAGCCCTGTCTCTACTATGCAGAATCCTCTGCTATCTGCTCCCAACCCTCCTCAAATCATTCCCCAGGATGCCTTTCCACCTATACCCTCACTATCTTCTTCTCATGAGCCACCACCGACACCTATTCCTAACCCATCTTTATCCTCTTCTCTTACCCACCAAGCATCAACCCCTTCCAACCTCCCTAAGGAACTTCCGGCTGAGAGGAGAACATGGAAGCAAGTGGTGGGAGGTTCTGCTAAACTCTCTCTGCACTTTTTTCCTCCAAAGACTAAAGATGGAAGAAGTATTGTATTCCTGGAAAAAGAGATCCTAAAAGAAGGGTTAAATCTTGGGAGAATGCTCTTATAGGTTTTTTTCTGAGAAGGGGTTAAATCTTGGGAGAATACTCTTATAGGTTTTTTATGGGACAAACGCCCAGCATTTCCGGTTATACAAAAATAGGCTCTAACAGCTTGGAAGAATAAGGGTTTTGTAGAAGCTATAATAGCCGAAGAAAAGTACATTCTTTTCATATTTACCACTAAAACTCAAGCATTGAAGGTGGTTAAAGAAGGGCCATGGCATATTGCTAATTTCCCTCTATTTCTTCAACCATGGAAGCCAAGATTCAAGATTGATTGTCATGATAAAAGATCAGTTCTGTTATGGGTCAATTTATACAATGTTCCTCTTGAATATTGGACTATTAGGGAGTTGAGTATGATCGGAAGCTATCTTAGCAATCCTCTTTGTTTGGATGACAATACTACTAATAGGAGGAGGTTGGGATATGCACACATCTGTATTACTATGGATCTCTCCAACAGTTTCCCGGATGCTATTCCTATCATGAGATTAGGTCTTGATGGTTCTCTTTATGAGGACAAAGTTGTAGTGCAATACCCATAGAAACCGACACCAAAATAAGACAAAAAATGTCCTATGGGGAAGACCTTCATTAGAGGTGATTATGAGGAGATTATGGGTATTGGGGGAACTAACTCACAAGAGATTCAGCAGGAGGAATTACCTGCAAAGGGAGGGGACAAAATAGGATCAGCGAGCCTTGACCAACCCTAAGAGCAGGAAGCAAATGAAGGTTTACCAGAGGCCGAGAGGGTAGATGGTATATTACCTATAAAAGAATGCAAAAATCTTGATCAGATAGTAGAGGACATTCAGACCAGTGGGGCTGAAATCCGTGGGAAATCTTTGGAGGTTGGATTACTAAATAATCTGGAAACTCAACAGGTAGGACTGGATTTTGTCAACTCAGAGGCCACTAAGGATACTGAGGACAAGGATCCGACTATTGCTGAGTTCTTAGACCTAGCAAAAAGGAAAACTAATAGGAGCAAACGTAAAGGCTCCAAAACCACTCAAGCTTAATTTATGAAGATTGTAACATGTAATATGAGAGGGATTAATTGCCCTAAAAAGCTTTCAGCTCTAAGGGATTTTGTATATCATACACATCCATGGATTTTTGCTCTTTTGGAAACTAAACTTAGAAAGGAAAAACTGAAAGTTTTGAATAAAGTAGACTCTCAATAGAATTTCTTATCGAATCATGATGCACATAGTTATGGGAGAATCATTGTGGGGTATGATCCTAACTTGGTGGATATTCAGGTCTTGGCTATGAAAACTCAAGCAATACGTCTAGATTGCAAGTCCATTCAAACTAATAGTCACTTCAGTATCACCTTTATTTATGGTTCAAATCATGCCTATCAACTGAAAATATTATGGGACAGTTTTCTTCGGATTCAGCCTAGGATCAGTGGAGCTTAGCTGCTATATAGGGATTTCAATGACACTTTATACCCCACAGAATCTGAAGGACATTTCGGCCTAAGGACTCACTCATCGGATTTCAATGATTGTGTGGGTCAACTTTGTATTTTTGATCTCAAATCCCAGGGCCAATTCTATACATGGAGTAATAAGCAGATAGGCAGATGGGCATCAAGGAAAAAGCTTGATAGAGCCTTAGTAAATCCTGAGTGGATTACACAGTACCCCCACTGTGTTACATCCTTTCTCGATCCATTATTTTCTGATCATACCCCTATGTAGATTGGAAACCTAGCCCATTCTACCTACCAAAGGGGACCATTTCGGTTTAACAACTTTCTAGCTGATGATGAGGGATTTCCTGCTACTATTTAACGAGGATTGGACACTACAATAGTTGGCACTTCTTAGTACATATGTGTCCAGAAGCTTAAAGCTATCAAAGGGGAAATGAAAAAGCTAATGAGAACCCGAGTTTCCTCTACTCAAAATGCAGTCAACCTAGCACGGGAGAGCTTAGTATGAGTACAACATCAAAATGATCAGGATCCGACTGATGGTTCGTTGTTGCAAACTGAAAATTCATTATTACTGTCCTATCTTGCTAAAGCTAAGGAACATGACAGCATTTTGGAGCAACGAGCTAAAGTTAGTTGGTTGAAAGATGGGGAAAGATGTACAAAAAAATTTTTCAACACCATCCTTGCCAGGAGGAATGTAAACACAATATGCTCCCTCAGACTCCAAAATGATGAGGAAATTTCCACACAAACTGAAATCGAGACCTGGCTGATCTTATTCACAACAAATTATCCCAGGTACAAGCTACTGCCCTTATTGATTCAGTGACAGAACAAGAAATAAAGGAGGTGTTGTTTTGACTGAAGCCAAATAAATCTCCTAGCCCAAATGGGTTTAATGGTTATTTCTATCAAAAAGCATGGCGTTACATAGGGTCTATGGTCAAGAGTGCAGTGCTGGAATTTTTTTCTACGGGTAAACTTCTAAAGGAGATTAGTAAAACTCATATTTGCTTGATCCCAAAACATCCTTGCTGCACTACTTTGGAGGATTACCGCCCTATTGCATGTTCCAATTTTCTTTATAAAATCATTTCTAAAATTTTAGCCAATAGGCTAAGGAAGGTCCTAGACTCCTTAATATCAGATAATCAAAGTGCATTCCTACAAGATAGAAGGATTGGAGATAATTTTGAAATTGTTCAAGAATTGATGAAAGGGTATCAAAGGAAGCACAGTTGTCCTAATTGTACCATTAAAGTGGATTTTAAAAAGGCTGTTGACCATGTAGAGTGGGAGTTCTTGCTACAAACCCTGAAATTAATGGGATTTTCGGAGAGTTTTATCATATTGATTCTGGCTTGTATAACCACTCCTTCCTATTCGGTTCTAATTAATGGCTCTCTTACAGAGATCTTTATGAGTGCTAGGGATTGCGCCAAGGTGATCCCCTCTCTCCATACCTATTCATAATCTGTATGGAGATTCTCAGTCTCCTAATTCAGCATAGAGTGGGAAATTGTAGATCCTTCAAATTCCATTCTAAATGTAAAAAGATTCAGCTAGTCAATTTGTGTTTTGCAGATGACCTAATGCTCTTCTCTAAAGCTCGTAGAATGTCAATTGAATTGCTTATGGAAACATTGTTGGACTTTCGGACTCTATCAGGGTTGGAAATAAACATTCATAAAATCCAGTTTATTTTGTCTGAAGGGGCAACCAATATGGAGCATTTAATCTCACAACTAATAGGGATGCGAAGAAAATCTGTCCCCTGACCTACTTAAGGCTCCCTATAACTACAAGAAGAATACAATTTTCAGAATGCCAGGCTCTTATTGATAAAATACAGAGGAGGTTGGGTATGTGGTCTAATCGGGTGCTTTCTTTTGGGGCCAGATTGCAACTCATTAAGGCAAGCCTGAATTCTCTTCACATTTACTGGTCCTCTAATATTTATTTAGCAAAAGGAGTAATCAAATCCATTGAAAAAATCCTTAGAAGTTTCTTATGGGAAAATCTCAATTCAGCAAGTCACTTTGCTAAAGTTAAATGGAAATAGGTGTGCAAAAGCAAGGAAGAAAGGGGTCTTAGGGTAATTCCCATTGCTTCTTTTAATCGAGTTGCATTGGCAAAGAACCTCTGGAATATTCTACTAGAAAAGAAGTCTATATGGATCTGATGGTTACACAGCTACATACTGAAGGGTTCTAGTCTTTGGTTCCTCCCTATCAAGCCCTCATTCTCATGGCCATTGACTCAGCTACTTCAACTTAGATCAACTCTTGAACCCCTAGTCTCTTGGAAAATTGGAAATACAGAGAAGGCTTTCTTTTGGTTTGATAATTGGACAGGTCATGGGCCTCTCATCCAGAATCATCAAGCAATGCAAAGATGGCATGATTTTCCTCTTAATGAGAAGGCTCAATATATCCTCATAGGAAACCAGTGGACCCTACCAGCTGATCTACAACACCTGACCCCTCAATATACACCTAACCCACAGAGGGAGGATGCCTGTTATTGTCTCAATCTCCCTCCTAATACCTTCAGCATTGCAAATTCAGGCAAAGGCAGAATGGAAATAGCACAAGGCCAGACTGGGCTTCTATTGTATGGCACAAGGCCCTAATGCCAAGCTACTCTATCATTTTATGGCTAGCAATGCTTAATCGATTGAGTACAATGAATAGAGTCCATTTCATACCAATGGACCCTATCTGTACTCTCTGTCGAACAGAATTGGAATCTTGAGACCATCTATTCCTCACATGCCCTTTCTCGCAGGACATATGGGAGCAGATAAAGCTACTCAATGCTAGTCCTAATGCAGGCAATACAATTACAGGAGTAATGGAATGGCTCTTAGGTCGGAATCACACTTCTAAATCTACTGAGTTTGTTCAAATTATCTCTCTCACCTCCTCAATCAAGGAAATTTGGCGAGAGAGAAACACTCGATAATTCCAGAACAAGAATCGCACAAGTCAAGAGGTCTATAACTCTCTGATTAGAGGAATCAGAGAGAAGATTCTATGTTTAGCACATTCAGATCAATTACCTCATTCATTAGCGACTACATGGCGAATCAATTAGTAACAAAAGGACAAGTCAAAGGAATAGGAGATACGACCTACCTAGCGATAGATCCACTAACTAGTCGGCATAGTCTACTGAGAAGTGATGGTGGCTCAGCATCAATTTGGAAGGAAACAACAGAGATGATCAGAAGGGGAAATGCAATTAGGTTCAACGAAAGTGAGGAGGATTCAAAGAGAGCTGGATAGAAGCTTACCTTGCGAAGGAGATAGATGGCCAGGTATCTCTTCATCATCTGCAACCGAAGGACTGAATGTTCTTACACACTACAATAGGGAGAAAGACCACCTGAAACTGTCACTATATGGGTTTATGGATTTACGACGAAAGGCGAAGCACTAAGGAGTGCCCATTACCTGCATGATGGAGGAGAGAAGGATTGCGGCGACAACCCTAATTTAGAGTTATTTGGAGCTGACGGCAAAAAGCAAACAACGACTTTACCCTTCTTGGCTATTCGACTAAGAGCTGTGTTTATTCTAGTCTAAATGATGTCGTTTTGTTTTGTTTTATTCATGTTACTTGGCTATGCGATGTCGTCGCTAGATGAACCTATTGTTGTAATATTGACTCAAGACCTTATGTTTCTCATTCAATTTATTAATACTTTCTACTTTTTCAAAAAAAAACTTGTATTCAGCTCTGCATGTTCCGATAGCTATTATTGATCGTCGACTAGTTAATCGTAATAATCGACCGGCTGTCTAAATTTTAGTTCAGCAGTAGCCTTCAAAGGATAATGATCTCTCTTGCGAATTTTTTTATGACATGCAGCAAAGATTTCCAGATGTCAACCTTGTGGACAAGGTTCTGGAGGAGAGGGGAAATGATGGTGGTGCGTGAGCTGAAGAGTGAAATATAAAGAGTTAAGGGTAAACGATGTAGTATTGTATATAGGCTAATAAGGAGAATGATGTCGTGTAAATAACACGCATGTTGCATTGCAATTAGCTACCATCCCCAATGTTTATTATAACCGTTGGTGTAGAGGAGAAATGTTTAACGAATAACAGATACCGGTTTTCTCTCTCTAGATCTTCTTCTCTTAATCTCTTTCTTGGATATTTTCAATCCCTAAATTCCTATATTAGATATTCAACAATTATCTGTAACATTCAGAGTTGTTGGACAAAACTCAAAGGGGTACCTTTTGTACTAGGATTTATATTTTCATTAATATTATCCTTCTCATCTTCACTTTCTACCTTATCACCTTCAGTTTTCTAACTTTCAGTCTTATTACCTATTTGTTTTGTAGTTTCCACGTTCGTTTCGGTAGCCTCGTCAACTATATCATTCTCCTTGTTCTCAATGACTTCACATTCTTGATTTCCAAGCGCTTTAAGTTGTTAACTTCACCTTTTTATGCACCTTAGATGTGTCTTTCTTAATATCTTTATAAACATTTTCACAATTAGAAGTTATATCATCAGTTACTATAATGGCAGGAGAAGTTGGTGAAGAAGGAATAAGATCAATGTTGAATTACAATAGAATAATTAGGATTTCAGATAGATTAGGAATTTTAGTTAAATAATTAACATAAAAATAATTAAACATATAAATAATTTTAATAATTTTAAGTGTTTAAAATAAGTCTCTTGAGGTCTATTATCTCACATGGTGTACACATGACAGTAGAGCCTACTAATTAATTTTTAAATATAATTAAAAATATCATGTTAGTAACAAATGAAAGTTTAATTTTTTTAATTTTCTGTAAATTTGAGGTCTATTTTAAACATTTTATAAAATTAGGGTTAAAATTGAACACTCTAAAATGTTGAAGTTCAAGTTGTATTTTAATAAAAAATTATAGAGTTCAAACTAAATATCAGTTGAATCCTCAAGTTTTACACCATCTAATTTAAATTTTAACGTTTCAAAATATTCAAAATAAAATTTAAGTGAACTAAAAATTAATTAGAGTTTAATTTTCATCAACTATGTCCGCGTCATTGTTTTCTTAAAAATGAAGAAACATATTAACACAATATAAAATTTTCATATTTTTATATATCAATCTACCAAATCAAAGTGCCACACTTGACACATATTTTTTTAAAATTATTAAGTAATTATTACTGTTATGTGCATAATACTAGAGACATGAAACTCCTATCGTACTGGTTGGTACAGAAAACGGTACAGTATCGGTGTTGTCGGTACCGACCTCAAATACTAGTCGGTACTGATTGTTTTCGTTCGGTACCGACCGATATTGTGAAATTCTAAAAAACAGAGTACCATTTTGTAAAATTGAAAATTTTAACCTAGATTCTCGTTACCCCCCTTTCCCGGACTCTGCTGCGTCTCTGCCTTCTCACTTCTCACTTCACTCAGCCTCTCACTCTCGCGCTATCATCTCACCGCCTCTACTTCTCCCCTCCCCAACCATAGTCTCTGTCTCTCGATCTCCTCCTTCCCTCATCATCCTCGGCTCCTCTCGCTACACCGCACCACGCCACCACTACACTGCACCTAAGAACCCACTTCTACACACCACACGACGCCACCGAATCGAAGATCACAGCTTTGCCTGTTCTACACGGGAAGCCACCGGAGAAGCTCGACCCGTGACCCAACCTGAT
The DNA here is from genome assembly GCA_027575705.1 of Erythroxylum echinodendron. NCBI lineage: Eukaryota > Viridiplantae > Streptophyta > Magnoliopsida > Malpighiales > Erythroxylaceae > Erythroxylum > Erythroxylum echinodendron. The sequence goes on from JANZXR010000006.1 coordinate 28,562,503, forward strand.
GACCCGAAGACTTGAAGCAACCCGAAGCAAAGCAAGTGATTTGGTTTTTCTGATTTCGATTTTTTCATGCTTCATTGCAATTTTTATTATGTTGGAATGGATGATGGTTTAAGGTATTGGTTGGATGATGGATCGATGCTGGTTTGTGATGAATGTTTCAGTATCTGAATTGGTTGGGTGGGTGTATCTGTATGAGCGTATGTGAAATTTTGAATTGGTTGGAATGTTGGAATTGAATTATTGTGTTTTGTAACTTTTGTCATTTGTGTTAGTTGTTGATTGTTCACGCTTTGGTTGAGACTCGAGAGGAAATTGCAATTTATCATATAATTTAGAAATGAATGGGATTGATTGTTCGATTTAAGGACATAAATTAGAACATAATGAATGAATTGGTTGGAAGTTGAATGGATTGGTTGGTTGAGAAAAAGTTACACTTAAATTGAATGAAAAAATTAGGCACAAAATTAGAATATAATAAAAAACCCTATTTACATGGAAAGTTGAATGGTTTGGTTGGTTCGGTTGGCAATGCAAAAGGGCACTTGTTAAGACATTTGGAATCAAATTGAAATATATATATATATATATATTTGAAGAAGGTTTTATAATAAATTGTTTATAATAAAATGTATTGTTGGAATTGAAAATTTTTGGAAATTGTTAGAAATGGAAATGAAATTATGAATGTTTTGAATTTGTTGGAAATAGAAATTGTTAGAAATTGTTGAAAATAGAAACTGTTGATGTATGCTTTGTAATTGTTGAAATTGGAAATTGTCGGAAATTGTTGTAATTAGAAATGGAATTATGAATGTTTTGAATTTGTTAGAAATAGAAATTGTTAAAAATTGTTGAAAATGGAAATTGTTGATGTATGTTTTGTGATTGTTCGAATTGAAAATTGTTGGAAATGGAAATGAAATTATGAATGTTTTGAAATTGTTGGAAATAGAAATTGTTGGAAATAGTTGAAAATGGAAATTGTTGATGTATGTTTTATGATTATTGGAATTGGAAATTGTCGGATATTGTTGGAAATGGAAATGAAATTATGTATGATTTGTAGATGTTAGAAATGGAAATTGTTTATGTATGATTCGTAGATTTTGGAAATAGAAATTGTTTTATAAGTGTATTGTGATTGTTGGAAATGAAAATGGAAATTGTTAAAAATTGTTAGAAATGGAAATTGTTTATGCATGTTTTGTTATTGTTGGAACTGGAAATTATTGAAAATAGACATAGAATTATAAATGTTCTGTGATTGTTGGAAATAGAAATTGTTGAAAATTGTTCAAAATGGAAATTGTTGATGTATGTTTTGTATTATTATATATGTTTTGAATTGTTAGCTTTTGACTTATAATGAATTATGTTCCATGAAATTGAATTGTGTGTAATGTAATCATACAGAATGAGTTATATTATATAAGATGAATATGCATATTGTGTACTGACATTATGTGTTATTTATTTTTATGTGTACAGATAAATGGAAAAAAGTTCAAGTATTCCTGATCAACCCACTTCAGGAAGATACAATGATCCAGCTTGGGCTTATGCTGCATTGGTTCTCGATATGAACAACCATATTGTTTGCTTGTTTTGTAACAAGCATTTGAAATGTGGAGGAATCACCCGATTAAAAAAGCATTTAACCAGGGCTAAAGGAGATGTGGAATCCTGTAAAAAAGTAAGTCATGATGTGAAGTGGCAGATGAAAACATTGCTTAATGAATATCAATATGAGAGAGATAGAAGAGAGATTGAATTTTGAAATTGGTAGTGGAAGTTCGTTTTCTAGTTTCCGCGTTGATTTTGGAAATGTTGAAGGTGGAAGTGGAAGTAGTACCGGTACTAGTACTGGTAGTGTTCTATCTCAGGCTCAAGAAGAATCTGATGTGAGAAAGAAAAGAAAGCAGGTGACTAGTTTCTTTGCACCACGAACAACTCCTGGAGCCCAACCTTCAATTCATAGTGCAATGCAATTAAGAGATGCATCTCACAATGTCAATATGGCAGTAGCTAGACGGTGGTATGATTCAGGTTCATCATTCAATGATTCTCAGTCTTATTATTATCAACCTATGATGGATACAATAGCCTCTTATGGTCCAGGATACCAAGGTCCTTCGATTGATGACTTACGAGGTAAACTTTTAAGTTATGCTGTTTTTGAAATTAAAAATTATTTGGCTGAAAGAAGAGTGAATTGGGGTACTTACGGATGTTCAATTATGTTTGATGGTTGGACAAATACGAGACAAGAGCTTATTATAAATTTTTTGGTGTATTCTTCAAATGGCTTTATGTTTTTGAAATCTATTGATGCATCTGGCCTTATTAGAAATACTGAGACTTTGTTTGTGATATTTGATGAAGTTGTGAATGAAGTAGGGCTGAAAAATATTGTTTAATTTATTACTAACAATGCTTCTGCTTATAAAGCTACAGGAAAAAGGTTGCAAAATACGTATAATTCTGGATTCCTTGTGTTACACATTGCATTGACCTAATGCTGGAGAATATAGGAGATCTTAGGTATTTTCCTGTTATTGATGAGACTATGCAGAAAGCTAAAAAGGTGACAAAGTTCATTTATAATCGTGTATGGGTGTTGAATTTGATGAGAAAGGAATTTACCAATAGTCAAAGTTACGAAAACCATACCGGACCTGGTACCGGATTAGGTTTTGGCACGATACTGTACTGGTATCGGTACCGTTCAATACTGAATACTATTTCGGGTAATTTTTAATTTATGAAATAGTCCTTGAAATTTTTTAAAATTTGTAAAATAGTTCATTGGTATATTGTACAGCTATATACTGTATACTTTACAAGTTTACATAAACCCTATTTTCAAAAATCATAATAATAAATAATAATCACAATTAATAATTTAATATGAAATGACAATAATTTTTAAATATTCCACATATAAACAATAACCACAATTAATATGAAAAAAGACAATCATAATAATCCAAATATAAAAATAAGAATAATGCAAAGTATTTATAATATTAAAATAATACAATTTCATCATTTAATAAATAATAATTACGTCAAAACATCAAATAAAAGAACAATAAATATCCTTAACTATTACAATTTTATCATGAAGAGGAAACAATCAAGTTGAAGTTAAACCTGAAACAAAAATATTTACAATTACATCACATATATAGAATTTAACATAAATTGATAAATATCAAATATAAGTAAAATTAAAAGAAGAGGAAAAATAACCTGAAACGAAATTCAATCGTCAACGGGAGGATATCCGCTATAAATGCAATGACTCCAATTATCATTTGGTACAAAATTTTCATCATTAAGAGGAGCTTCGTCATCATTATCATTCAAATTTAATGCACCAAATAACATGTCAATGCCTTCCCACCCAAGATTATCTTGTATTAAAGGTGTACAAATCGCAAACTTGTAGTATTAAAGGTGTCGATCCAATGAAGAAATAGTTAGAACTAAGTGAACCTAATTTTGTCTAAGGTAATAGGATATGAATTTAATGAAAATAAAATATCAAAAATTTAAAACAACTAAATGAAAATAAGCAAATAATAAAATAACAAATGAACTACTGCAAATATGTAAGGAACATCAAAGATGAAGCTTAGGATCCATTCCATCGTTATTTTGCTCCCTAGCTGTTATTGATTCAATTCTATGTTAATTCTAGATCTTCTAAGGGATTGACTACTTTTTCTTAAGACCTAATCAATTAAACCTAATTGATTACAAAATTCTAGATTTTGCAACTTTCGATTCACAAAATCTACCTAAACGTTTTCAACTAGTTCTTAAGTGATATATCGAATAATCGGGTCCTTACACAAGATCTCTCCTCGTATAATTACCAATTTGATATTTGGGAGGCTTATTAGGTCACTGACTCTCGTTACCCAACCTAATTAGATTACTTTCACACTACAACAAAAATGACATATAGTAACAGGTGATAAGTGCTATTAAATATGAATGGTAACACTAATGAGTATGTTATGACAACCCATGTTACTAAAGATATGATGCTTTAGTAACAGTTTTGACATGTTATTGTAGAGTTTAATATGGCATTTATTGATAGCTATAAATGCGTTTTTATTACATTTTATAAATGCTATAAATTAATTATTTGTAACATTTTTAAAATGTTATATATTAAATTTTTTTAATATCCTTAAATTGTTGTAGATATGTATTTTGTAATAGTTTTGAAATGTTAAAAGTGATTTTTCATAACATTGTTTAAATGTCATTATTGAGTTTATTATAGTATTTATTAATAGCTATAAATGATTTTATATTACATTTTGTAAATGTTATTAATTAACTATTT